>OZ023215.1:19228054-19273275 GCA_963995525.1 Escarpia spicata
TATACAGACATACAGACATACAGACAGGCAGACAGACAGGCAGACAGGCAGGCAGACAGACAGACAGACATACAGACAGACAGACATACAGACAGACAGACAGACAGACAGACAGACAGACAGACAGACAGACAGACAGACAGACAGACAGACAGACAGACAGACACACACACACACACACACACACATACAGACACACATACAGAAAAAACAGGCAGACAGACAGACATACAAACAGACAGATAAACACAGAGAGACAGAGACAGAGTGCGAACGGGCGAGAGATTTGAGGTTCAATTAGTGAGTCGTCAATCACGAAAAAAGGCAACATGTGTGCTTGACCTGGAACATCGAGGTAGCCAGAGCAAACCTCTCCCATGTCCTTCAGCGGACGTCAGAACTGCGAAAACACACACCAAAAAGCAGGACAAGAAAGCGACCGCTCTTTACCGCCCGACTGAGCGGACGCCTTTAATGAAGCGTTAACAGCACTAGGAAGCTCGCGGCTTCGTGGCGCCGTTAAGCATTCCGAAGTTGTTTCATTGACATCAAAATCACCGATTTGTTTCGAAAAGTGCCAGTAAACGTTAACACGCCAATACACAGGTTGCCGCTAGAGCTACCTCGTGTTTCCTCTTCCGAGAAGCAAGTGCTGGTAAAAAGTACGCAGATAACAAAAACCTTAAATGGTGTTTGCAGATCAGCTATGTATGCGAGAAATAGACGATCCCTCAGCCGTTTTTGGAAAAATCCCCCTTTCCTCACTTATTTGACCTGTAACGAAAAAATGTGAGGTCCGTATGTTGAACCTTCGTTTCTAGCGTGTTTCTGAAACTATCCGCTAGACGGCGCTAACTCACATCATGTCCGTGAGTCATCATGACAACCTTGACAGATTTCTTCTTTCCTTTTCCAAATGCGGAACTAACTGTGTCACACCCATTCATTATGTGGCTAAAGAGATGAGCTGAAGTAGCAAGTAGAATTGGCAAACTGACCTTGTCAGTTAGCATTCCTGCAATTGTATGACAGGGAATGTGAGTCGAGCCCTCAGCACCCACAACTCTTGCAGTCCTCGTATGCGGACACTGTAGTAGACGAGCAAGATAAGTACGTCTCTGTCTGTGGCCTGTAGTGGGTCACACAGATGGGCAAAGATGCGAGTGTCTGACTCTTCGGGATCTACACATGCCAGTTCGAGTAGCAGTACTGGTCCATCAGTTGTGATGACTACAGCTTTGTCTGCTTCTTTGAAGAGGCCATCAAGAATCAGTTTCACGCCTTGAGGCATTGCTTCGTGATGTGTTGTCCAGGACTTGGCAAGGTAATTCTGCAGCGCTGCTTTGTTTTTGGGGTTCGCAATAAATGCCTTCCATGGTAGGATAGGCAAGTTGGCTTTGACTTCATAAGTGCGGCTTGATTGCTGAGTTTTTTGTTGGCGGATTCGTTCATCAACCGTCAAGCTGTTTGATGGTTCATTGTCGTACCTGTCTCCGACCATACTGATACAGGTACAACGATCAGGGATTGATGAGAGTAACGTCTTCAGATAACCTGCTTGCATGTATGCAAACATTTTGCATTCGATGTCTTGGTTACGGTTTATAATTGCCGTAGCCTCTACAATCAACAGCACATCTTCGTCCGTGGCAGGCAGATGGTCTTGCTCAACCCACCAATCTTTGAGCTGGTCCTTCATGACAGCCACGTAATCTGCCTTGTTTCCTTTCCTCGTTGCATAGCCAAGTGGCATGTCTTGATTTGGCTCGAAGAGTGATGCAGGATACTCTGTCCACTCATATGCAAATGCATGAAAATGAAACTGATTCTTGGTGGCCTCTTCAAAGAAGGAGACAAAGCTGTAGGAAATATATAAGGAACGGCCTCCAACTGAGAGTGCCTTCAAATACCATATGCTTAGTGGCCTATACCAAATCGCTACCTGCAAGAGATCTTACCAGTGTACCACCCTATGCTTACAGATGCCACATCATTTGGTAGACAGCTTCTGAATGGGCACTTAGATCATGGCGGATAAACCAGCCAAGCCTCCAGCAGTCAAACGAAAGCACCATTGTCAGCGTAGTAAGAGCAGGTGTAAATGGAATTGCTCCTGCCCCCCAGCTGGCGTTAGTTGCGTCGTTGCATGTAAATGTTCTGGGAATCCAAACAAGTGTGCTCGGATAGTGGAGGAGAGCGACGAAGATGAGTAAATTTGCTTTGCCACTTGGTATCAACTGCACACACTGAACGTACTCGAACGTTGACATGTACGATAACTAACTTTGCAACTAAGCACTTTAATGTTGTTTTCGCATTTGACTGATTGTGTTTCCATGCAGTGTAAATGTAGACACACAACCAACAATTCTAAGCTGTCTGATAACTGATGCATTACAAATAAAGTGTTAACTATTAATATTATGATATATTATAATGTAAAGACCATAAATGTGCTGGTTGATTAACATACTATTTCCGAAGACATCTGGATATACAATTAGCTCTCAATATTTATATATTTAGGAAACGCCTGTTTGATGTTTTGGTGAGTGTGAAATTGAGTTTAGTTGTACATGTTTGAGTTTTTGAAAGCCTCAATGGGCTTCAGTTGGAGTTGTTTTGGAAAGCCGCCAGTGGTGCAATTGGAGGTTTCTAGCGACATTCAACCCCCGAATATTAACAAAGTTCCGACGCGAGTGATTTCCTATATTTGATACTTTGATCGAAGATACGTTTACGCAGACATCTCTTTGTTTTTTCTTGCCCTGTTTCGTCAGATGCCTCACAGCGCTCTGCGACGGCGTTTACAAGCAACGTCTGCAGCAGCCAATAGTCAGTCGGTCGCCTCCTTTCCTTGTATCGACCACAAACCCGTCACAAGTGTTGTTTATCGCGGGATATGTGAGTCCACGCCACGCTCCAGAGTCAGCGAGATTCCCATTTATATCAATTACGGACATCGATAACCATCAGCGATAAATTGGTCACCAGGGAAGACGTGATTTCACCTGCCCCAGTCAACGCGACCGGCTTGTTTCGGGGTGTCGTTCATCTGGGCCGTTGTTAGCTGAAGTGTCCCATGTGACAGACGTCCTGCGATTTGTCTCCAACCACAAGAGGTTACTCAGCGTAACTTATGCTTAACTTTTGGGAGAGGGGATAGATTATCGTTTTATTTCGGAGATGATGGTAAACGAATACAGTGGCAGTGATTTGAGAGGGAAGACGTTTGTTGCTCCCTAGAAATAGTAGGGGGCTAACGAACAGGAGAAATGGCATATTTATGGACTACGGGACTATTACGAGATCCAGATTTAACATAGTAGTTGCTAGTTAGTAGCATGTGCACATGTCAGTGATAGATGGATCATGGTGCACGCGCGGTTTTGGCGATGTATGAGGCAAAACCGTGTAGCATCTTACACCTTGGTTTCATCAAATATAAAGGATATACACATCATGTGACATGTTGCCAGGTGACCAGGTCCGTTAAGCTTACAAAGTGGCTGACGCACGTGTGAATCTTATGGATATTTCGTCGTAAATGTTGTTGAAATTCTTCAAATGTGTTGTTGCGACACAAATTATCTGGCAGATGTTTTGCAGCCCCCGTATTTTAACGCACTCAGGTATACATTGTTGGCAAAGCTTGTTAGCTGCAACATGCATAAGTATGACAGAGGCGTTATTTTTTAGATCCGTCGATTGTTGGATTTGATTAAATCAAAACATTGGAATAAGGAAGAGGTGTCACTCTATCGTTACTATTAAAATACACTATAGTGTCACTATAGTGTCACTATAGTGTCACATCACTTCACGTCGCCAATCTATTATGATAGTAAGCCATACTTCTGGATGTACAGGAGTGAGGGTCAAGTACAATATTGCCGAACAACTCGCTGTGTTTTTTTTCTTTCCAAAGTTTTCTATCCATAGCCCCCTCTCTCCATCTCTTTCATCTTCCCCGATCTTCTCGTGCCCCTCACCTTTCCGTGTCTTTGATGTTTTTCTGCCTCTCTTTGTTAGTGTTGAAGCATCCATCCTTACCAAGTGGCCTGCCCATTTTATCCGGCTTCTCACCAAACCTCCTGTTAGGCTGCATTGCATTCCAACCTGTTTCATCAGGTCGTTCGTCTTTTTCTGTCTACCCTCTTTGTTTGTTTTGTTCTTCGAAGCCAGTTGTTCCCATAACCAGCTTTTGTTGTTGTTCTGCCAATGCCACTGTCTCCAGACCACGCAGGCAAGCCGGTATAATATACGTTCTCATGACGTTTCTTTTCACCTATTCCGAAGTGTTTCTGTCCATCATGACTCTCTCTACCTTTCTCTTTTTGAGCAGTGACTTGCCTCTAAAAACGGGAGTGCTCATGCAAAACACACCGTAATATTACAAACCCAGTGCAACAGACGGCGTATTGACTTTGCTTCCTGATTAAAATCCATCCTTTGATGAACGTGATATTGCAGGTATTTGACAATACACAAATCAGAGATTTAAAAAAAAATCAAACCAATTTGTAATTATGCGTACAATGTGGCACTGACTCAGATTTAGGATTAATTTCAAATGGAAACTCATTGGTTGTCTTGACATAAGAAATTTCCAGGATTCGCGTTCTATTGGTGGTGATTTGAGTTTTACTAGAACAATATCAATTAGTAGGACATTCAATGAACACGGGCAATATAAATTACTCCCCATTACCTAACGAAAATGCTTGCTTGCGTAACGTGAAGCCGGGTATTAGTACGGAGTAACGTTTCAATGGACCTATACAGTAATATAATTGTAACGTCGGCTGAAAAATTATAATAAATATGTTTGTGTGGTCATCGAGAAATATCGATACTCGTGAGACACAATCAACTATGAAGTGCACTGATGCGTTCTCTCTCGATAACCACCACTTATTATTGCCTATTCATCTGTTTCGTTTGATGCAACGCTGGTGATGTTACTATAGATGGACGGGTTATGATAGTGTGACACCGTCCTTGCTTGTATTGGAATATCGCTCGTTAGTACTACGGGTAGTTATTATGAGTTTAATCGTAGTCGAGGTATACAATATTGAATCTACTTGTATACTGTATGCTGTGCAATTTAATATGGGGACAAGTAAACATATTGTTCTTGTTTTTGGGTATCTATTGAAGGTTTTTAAAATAATTATTGTGGTTGTACTGCGTTTGTTGTATTATTAAACCTAAACTATTACGATAGTAACATATCTATTACAATGTCATTGCGGTAATATAGAATAGCGAAGCCAGGAAGCAATTATGTATGTCCATGTCAATGTAAATTATAGTAAACTATGTGTAACACGCCAACGGGATAAATTAAAACATGTATATGCACGAACAACTTTAAAGGTAAGTGTATATCTGTGTATGGTATTAAATTCTGGAATTGTCTAGATGATAATATAACAAGTTCCGTTACTATCAGAAATCTAGAAAAACGATATATACAAAATATAATCTCGAAGAGTACAAATTAGAGATGTAGTTGAAATTGTTGTCTATTATTACGGAAGGTTGAGTGGATTTCACTTTTGCAATTTATGTATATTCGTTATTTACTAAAATTACACTGCACAGTTATGTTACCTATTAATATTATGCACATGCTGTATTGGCGTGGGGGGAAGTGCTGATAAACAATGCACTTCAACTTTCTCCCTTTCCAATTAAACTTCTGAAATGTATCATATGTAAATGTGTTGTATACGACTACTTTATTCTTTGTTTAATTGGAAATAAAGAATTGAAATGACGTGATCTTGGAGGCCGTTGGTACAACATTACGCACCCTGGAATGACGCTACTGTAATCGACTGTTACAAAATATAGTTGAATAGCCCAGTTTGCAGCCTATATCACAGGGAAACAAATAGCCCTGCTAATTTGATTTGTTAATCATCGTCAATATCGATGATAGTTCAATGTATTGTCAACGATAGTTATGGGTGTGTTTGTGTGTGTGTGTGCGTGCGTGCGTGTGTGCGTGCGTGCGTGTGTGCGTGCGTGCGGGTGTGCGTGTATTATCGATACTATTCCATCATCACGTTGACTATCAATATGTATCGATACTTCGATGTGTTATTATGTTCCTGGGTAATACTGCATTTTCCACATAAAAGACAAACATTCTTGTATAGTGAGTCTGAGTTTCCCGCAGCACGGCGTCTCTGCATACCATGCTAAATATTTTACTATATGAAAACCTTTAATTAAAATACAACGTACTATATTACGCCACTTTTTAAATGCACAACTTATTCGTTTTGTTCATTCGCATTCGTGAACAGCTAATGACACACGCGTACACAAAGTAGATTCCTAACGCCAAAACATCTCTCAATTTCAATTACATACATTCGTATGTACATTTTGACAAGAAACACAATAATGTTAGTGTTTGTTTGAAAGTATTATATATTGTTTATGTGTACTGTTGAAATGTTGTAAACAGCAATGGCGTTGCCAAACGTAACAATCGTTTGTTCCACACCTCCTGCTTTTCCCCAGTGGCGCCTCTGTCGGGGAGGGAATCGAATTACGCAAGAAAACAGATTTTGTTATCATGATATTAAGATATTTTATTTCATGACCCAATGTGTTGATCTTAACAGTCGTAACTTGTTATTACACGTTTTACGATGGTTACTGGCGTAAACACCAACTATTTTGAAGGTTATCGACCGGAAGTTGATGAAGACAGAAACCGCTACCGATGCGAGGATTAATGTACATAGCTGTTGAAGTTGGAACAGCGGAAACTGCGATAATAAGACACACCCAACGGCAAGCCCCGCAAATCACAGGCGGTTCGTCTAGACGAATGATTAATCTTGTGCACTGAACATTTGTCTAATTTCGTCTGCTCGGATGGTATCAAGACACATTAATGTCTACATGCGAAGTGACGTCACAGTAGAATAGCGCATTGTCTTGCATTCGACTCGAATGCAACAAAGTCAACACGTAAGTGCGGATATTGTCAAAGGAAGACTTTACACGACGCTACTTTAATGGAAGTAAGAAATCTCCGACATATTTATAATTGCGAAGAAGACCGAGCGCGCCACACTGCTGTCGCTGGTCTAGATATATGTCCAAGCCCGTAGCCAATGGGGGTTCATATTTTACCAATTCACACTCCAGGGTGCGCCACAAGTTCATGTGGATTTATATTTTTTCACAATGCAGAGGGCCCCACATGTTCACGTGGGGGCTCATAATGCAGGCGGTTTTCTAACAGGAAGAACAATGAAGTGGGTGTGAAATTGGTGGACCATGTGGTTTCGTCTTATATTCTTTCATCTTAAACACCACATTAGCATCCCCAGCAGGCCCGTAACGAGGTCTTTTTTTTAGGGGGGGGGTGTTTTCAAACAAAGTGGGACTCATATGTGGTCTGTGGAGATTGGTCCCATTTTTTTAATTTACCCCCAATTGTATTCATGAAAGCCAACAGGCAGTGATAGTATGTTGTTAATATAACTGAATTATTTACTCGACACCCTTCGCCGTGTGCAAATGTTTTGAATATGTTCATATTAATATAATAAACGAGGCACCGAGGAGTGTGAGTGTGTCTTCTGGAAGTTATTTTTCAGAATAAACAATTAAAGTGTGGCATTTACAATCTGGTTTTCACTCAATTAATACATTATATTGATCTGATCTGATGTGAAAAAGTTCCTTAATTTATCATAAACATCATTTAGTTAGTAAAATTAACAAACCTTTATAAAACATGCCGGCTAAATAGAAGATTAGAAAATTATTGTCCTCTTGTGGAATATTAATTAAATTCTAGGTGTCAAACAGTCAAGTACCATATCCTGTACACCACACTGACTCCAGGAAACACAAACCGTATTTTACAACTATACGGAACACAAAATGGTCATAATAATTGAAAATAAAGGCCTTTCACACATTCTTGCCTCCTCATCAGCGATAAGGCTCCCCTTTCTGAGATCTACAAACATGCAACTAGCAACCACAGTATTTCGGCAACCATACAGCCACACAATTACACGATTTCTCATCAGCACGCGCATTTTAAAATAGGTAAAGCTAAACTTTATTTTGTATTGGTTAAATACAATTATTCATTGAAATTCGCGTTCCAGCTCAATAGTTGAATTATGATTTGTGTTAAGCCAGACGAGTTTGTTTATCGGGTTTGCAGCTTGTAAGAAATACACTCACTACACATCTTAAGTTGTTGATTGTTGAAAGTAGCCTCTTTGACAGTAGATATTTACCTTAATCAGCATAGTAAAAATAAAAAGCCGCACCTCTCGTTCGCTTTTTAACAGTGTTATGATGAGAAATAATGAATTATTTTATATGGCTTAATTTGTGTGCTCATAATTGTTAAATCATCGTCACCCCGTTCATTCACCAGTATTTGTTTGCATCTGTCACCTCTGAGTAACCACAATTTGAACTAATAATTTTACTTTTTGTGTAAAACTGGCTTCTTGTGTACTTGTTACCCCATGCGTTTACGTAACAGGAGACCCTGGGATAGTGTTAAATCGTTCTTCATGGTTAATTGGATGCAATGGTCCTTTGACACACATTCCTCTAGTGACTGCCCTTTTCACACATGGCATTGGGGACAGACCCCTCAGCCAGGCTCCCATACATTCAGTGATGATTACTTAATAGATAACGGTTGTCCCTTTATCATCTGCACGAATCAGGCTTTCTTGGCATACCTTGTAATGCTTGAACACCATCCAGCAGCTTTTAGGAGGGGGGGGTAACGCTCTTGAGAAACATGGAATACAATTAGTGGTTCATATTTTAATGATGCAATTTTGAGGGATTCAAATTTTGGAGAAAGGGGGTTCGCAAAAAGGGGGGGTTCATGTGAACCCCGTGAACCCCCCTGGCTATGGGCCTGATGTCTGTCTATGGTCTTGTCGCGTGAAAATGGATGCGACAAGTTAGAATCTAGACGAATAAAGTGAATTGAACCTCGAATCGAGCATCCCGGTTTCAAGCGACACAGCAGAGACACGTTTTTAAATCGAGGCTACACATCCTTCATTTTAAATATAATATTCTTATGATACAATAAGAATATTATATTTAAAATGAAGAACGTGTAGCCTCGGTTTAACAACTTACGATACAATAAGTAGGCCTATGTCTACGAATCGTCGGGCCACTAAACTGCTTTTCGTAGGCTCGAAACAGAGTTCGCAATTTCAAAACAGCCGGATCACATGTCCCGACCCCTAAGTACCTTTGAAGTTGAATGGGTCCCGTGCTCCTGACCACAAAGCGAGACCATGTGAATTTATTAAACGAAAAAATAACGTATTGCTATTAATTTATTATTACCACACTTGGCTGATTCCGGGTAACGAAACAGAAAACCCTGCATTAATGCGATGCAATTATGTTGCACGCGAACCGGAAACGACAAGAGATCAGATCGTGGAAAGGGACCTTACGACGCTTCGAAATAACTCTTGGCTGCGAGGTTTTTACTGAAACTGGCGTGACTATCTATTCGAGGAAAGAGACCCGCATAAAACACATTACTTGCCGTACGTAATAAAATTGCTGAATCAGTTTCACATAGAAAAACGTGGCAGTAATCGCATATTTCAAGTGCAATTCAACGATCGATCTTCTTCTTCAACTAGACGCTGGAAATTGGTGCAGCAACCGCGATCCGTGAAAGTGTTTTTTTTTTTCCATTAGTAAATAGCATAGACATGTAAACGAGGTGTGATATACGATTTGCGAGCGACAAACAATGTGTCACAATTCGCACTGAATTGACGTCTATTTGCACAGAGAACAATTTCACAGCAACTTGTTTAACAATAAAACTGGCTTTGTATCTTGCATTTTATTGCCTTTTTACATGTCTTGGGATATTTTCGCATTCTCTAGTTTTTTTTACTACTAAAGTCTGTATATTCTGGAATCTATTTGGTTACCCTCCTCTGTATTTTTGCTAGCGCATCTATGGTCTTCTTATGATATGGCCTCCACGCTTGTCTGGAAGGCAAATACACACGAGACAAGACTCCTGATTATGAGAGACTCCTACATTGGAAAGGAAGTCCCAACGAACTGCGACCAGGACCAATATCTGATGAATCGGTACGACGGTCTTTTATAGCTACACGAACGTCTGCAAGAGTATTAACAAAAGTATTAAACGTGTACAGCTATGCAAGAAGATCTGCAAGAGTATTAACTATATACATCAACACGAACGGTTGCAAATGTATTCAAACATGAGTATTCTAAGGTTAAATTATGTAGCAAACACGTCAGTGAACTGTCCACGTACACTTACGACACCCATCAACTGTTCGCAAACGTACACTATCAATTTTGCCCCGTCCACCTGTTGAGGCTCGGAAGGAGGCCAGAGATGTGAAACATCGCTCGTTTCTCGTCCACGGTACACTGAGCAAGTGTCTACGACAGTCGCCAGTCAGTCGCTCCTGTTGTGATAACTTCGATGGGGTCGCACGATCGATCGACCAATAACGCTGTTTTCTATTGCATCACTTGCTCCGAGTAAGACAAGACAGACGTTTGGTACCAGCGTGATATAACTGAACGGTGGCGTGAGACTCAGCTAAGTTAACACACACCATGCAGTACTACTGACATGCACGCGCGCACGCGCACACGGGAACACGGGCACACGCACAACACACGCACAACACACGCACAACACACGCACAACACACGCACAACACACGCACAACACACGCACAACACACGCACAACACACGCACAACACACGCACAACACACGCACAACACACGCACAACACACGCACAACACACGCACAACACACGCACAACACACGCACAACACACGCACAACACACGCACAACACACGCACAACACACGCACAACACACGCACAACACACGCACAACACACGCGCACACGCGCACACGCGCACACGGGCACACGCGCACACGCGCACACGCGCACACGCGCACACGCGCACACGCGCACACGCGCACACGCGCACACGCGCACACGCGCACACGCACAACACACGCGCACACGCGCACACGCGCACACGCGCACACGCGCACACGCGCACACGCGCACACGCGCACACGCGCACACGCGCACACGCGCACACGCGCACACGCGCACACGCGCACACGCGCACACGTTTCATTTTTATGGATCACCATACATATAAGCAATACAATCCGATATGAGTTTGTCTTGTACAATTTTAACTTGAGATTATAAATTTAATGTGAAATTAATGCTGCACGTGGGGTAAAAACGCGAAACCTGAACAATCACTGCAAACGTAATATGCTGCAACAGCAGGGGAGGGCAGTGTTAGTTGAGCCACTAGGTTAGTTGAGCTGCCCATGTTTCCCAGATAACTACAGTTGTGTGGTTCCAACTAGTGATGGAACAAGTTATCAGACCATGATTAATATAAATCATGTGACAATTGTCACAGTAGTACGAACACAAGAACTAAAAGTACGTTTTTTGATGTTTAACGAACCGCTTGGTGATTGTGATTAATATTCGCTAGTGTGTAAATTATCAAAGCATGTCGCCATCCATTACTGTCCTTGCCGTTACAAATGGTTTGACAATGCATAAGATGTTTTTACCGATTCGTGTATTAATGGAAATTCATGATGATGTACTTAATATCGAAATGGGGCTAGTTCAGCCATACGGGGGGGGGGGGGGGGGGGGGGTTAAGCATTTGGTAAGGAATAAAGATGTGTGTTGCTTTATTGGAAAATACATCATAGAGCTCTTGTGTTCGTGAAAATTGGGAAATCGGGACATCGGATAGTTACAGGGCACCATACATGCAGTTGGTTACACTGTGGTTGCAATGGGCCTTTAATGGTATCTTAATTAAGTGTGTTGATTGAGTAATTAAGCATTTTGGCTTGTTAGCAATTTTTGTGTACTGATTGGGTAGGCGTCTTTATTGTGTTGGCCAAGTTATGAAGCTTTAGCAGAAGGTCTGCGTAAACTAATCCATTTAATAATTAAATAAATAAATAAAAGTACTTTAAGCGCCCGATCAATTAAAATTGCTCTCGGACGCTTTACACAAATGCATTACATATATAGCAGTATTTTACAGAAATGCTACCTAAGAAATAAATATGTAAAAAATATAACATTACCTTAAATATAGTTACTAAATTGTTTTTAAAATTTTGTTTAAAAAGAGATAATTAAAAACTGTTAAATAAATACATATATTAAGATTATTATCAACTTATGCTCAACTTACCCCGCGCTGTGGCACAACTTACCCCACACATAATGCCAACTGAGCCACTTGACCAGCCCTCTTTAAATTAGCTATATTTTATAACTATTCATGTCAGACACATTTAATTTGTCGCAAAAGATCCACAAATAATCATAGTTTATGTAAGTAAACACAATTTTGACACAGGAATATAAAGTTTTCGTAGATATTGAACATAATTAAAAATGGCCAAACTAACACGGCCTTCCCCTGTTGTTGTAAGTACAAATAAGCAATACCAATAGCTGGTCGGTAATGAGGAAACTAATGCGAATATAACGCGCAAGTTAGTGGAATACCAATAAGTATGTAGAGATTGCTCATCTGATAGCCATATAGATTGATAACGTCCCAAACGGCCACTTAACGCAGGAGCACTACGTTCATTTTTAACTTTATTCTGTTTCCGCAGGGAAATACTCCGTAGTGCAGTTCAATCATCCGTATAACCGAATTCACGACAGTTCACCAATCCGTATAATTGAATCCCTGGCAGTATACAACGATAGAATTCCAATCTGGCGATCGTTCGAATTTACTGTGCTCTTCTCGCAGAAGTTAAGTTGGTTTATGAATGAACGGTACGCACCGAATACACGACATCTAACGATGTGCGTATTGGTTTTGTTTGCAACAGTTACTTAAATAACTGATTTACACACGTACTCGTAACATGCGTGTCTACCACTGGCATTGGGTGCGTATTTGTTGGAGCCAATCAGACAACGAAAAAAAAGTTTAGTGTCAATCTTATTATTAATTAGGGTTAAGGTTATTATCATACACAAAAAGGGTCGGGGCAGTTATGGGTAGGGTTAGAGTCAGCTGTAAACAATAGTTAGGTATAAATATGGTCAGGTTACGATTATGCAGTTGACCGCCCTCCTATTATTGGACGCTATACAAAAAGTTTACTCTGGTTATATACATTTTGTAAAATATATGTATTGCTAAATGATTTATATTGTTGATTTATATTTAATGCATATTTGTATGTACCGATGTATGGATATTTACCGGAAACAAAAGTAATGTATTCCGCATTCGTGGAATGCCAAGTGATACGTGGAACCAAATGCGAGCTTACCTTGCAAGTAGCGGATAAGCACACATATAACTTTCCCGAAGATGAAGTCTTTCAACAGGGTCGGTATGAGGGTGAAAGGCATGCAGAAGACAGCCAGCAGCAGGTCGCTCACCGACAAGTTCAACAGGAATACATTCGTCACAGTGCGCATGCGCCGATTCTGGGCGAGCGTCACGATAACGAGGCTGTTGCCAACGACGGCAAGAACAAAGATGACGCTGTAGAGCGGTATCCGCAGTTGTCCGCCAAGCCACGCACTCATTACAGTTGGATCGGACGAGCCGTTCCTATCCTCGATTGTCAGCAACGTCAGGTTGTCTCGCAAGAGAGTTGTCCCTTCCGTTGTCGGCGCCCCGGTGTTGCTAAACCGGAAGTTGCGTTGAACTTCCGTCATGCTTCACGCCGGTCTTGCCGCCAAATAGACCTGCAGGAAGACCACGCTGTTAAATGGAGGTTGTCTGTTCCGTTAGATAATTATTAACAGGAAGCTCGCTGAATCAATAGTACTTCGCTCTAATTTTCGTTTGAGTGTAGACAGAATCCACCGTCAAAGCACTACGCTCAGATATAAAAATTTGCTAAAAGTGGATGTTTACAAATTGAATATTTTAATTACAACTTTAATATATTGCTGATGTAACTTTTCAGTTGCGAACACTACTTCTGACCAAACGGAATTTATTTTAATAGTAAGAACAATATATAAATAAATGAGGAGGTAACATTGTGCATTTAGGGTTAAAGGCACCCGAACAATTATTTAAAAGACGTCATTGTAGCATATGCATGTTTAAATGCAATGATCCTGCATTGCTACCGCCGTCGAGAAGATAATTAAGAATCTATGGGAAGATGGACACGCTATTTCAAGAAATTATAATAATTTATTTTACAGTCTCGATTAAAATTTAATGTTTCGTGAACAACACGATACTTTACTACGTACAATTATTTATCAATCGTTATTGTATAAACGGCAAGTCTTCGTATCGGTACAGTGGAATCCGCGTAATAATACATGGAGGTATAATCATTACAAACTGTATTATTATGATAAAATAACTTCGAACCAAAGCAATTTGATTACATTAATCGGCTGATTCACTTAAGCGGCACGTTTTAGTACAGCAGCAAATGGAACCGGTTCGGTCTCAGACAATGACAATATCTTTGATACTAATAATATATATATATATATATATATATCAATACGCTAACTATGGCGTATTGTACAAGTATTTCCCCCAATACACAGATGTCCACACGGTTCTTTATCTGTTCGTTTGCTTCCCTTGACCCCTGGCCATTACTCTATAAATTGCCATTCTACACAACGATAATTATGTATAGGTATTTATTTATGTGTTTGCGACTTGTTGTGCTTTCTATATGGTCTTTCTCCTACCTGCGAGAATCATCAATTATGTAGACGGTGCCACTGTAAACGAGTCATGTGTTGTTCCATACGTGAACGTAAGTTAGTAAATTAAAAAGTGTTTTTCAGAGAATTTTCCTATCTGTGATTCTATTAATCGCAATCCATTTTGTGATGTTGGTTTTTCTTTGCAGTGACAAGATTATCGTCTACAGCCGCCATAGGCGGATAGGAAAACGTTTGGTTTGTTCTTGGTTTTCAGTTCTTTATTTATGTTTTGTCACACTATGCAAATAACAATTTGGTTATCTTATATATACTGTAGCCAGCACAGCAATAATAAATATAAAACCACTAACACTAACACGAGCAGGTTAATTCTCCGTACATATTATATTCCATTTCGGTCTTCGCGAGAACGTTGTGAAAAATAATGTTGAACCATTTAACAGACGACTACCAACATTTAGGGCTTAATGTCCACATGATAGTAATAAACGCATATGTTGAATATATGTGTAACGCTGTTATGTTTTTTAGGTGTCGGTTTTCACGGGTTCAAATGCTAATTAAAAGAGGCGACATGTCGTGATCGAGAACCCGTAGCGTAGTGACCAGAGGGTGCATTTGCACCCGGGCGCCGGGTCTGAGAGGGCGTCAAATCGACCGTCAACTTACCCGTGGAACGGATAACATCATATTAAAAATGTATATGTTCGTCAATTGTAACAATCACAGTTTAAACCTGGCTGGTGTTCATTCTGCATGTCACGAACCACTTGTAAATTTTTTTTGGACGACTGAAGAGGTATATCTGTTTTACGCACGTTGGAAACTGCGAGAGGAGAATTTAAGGCAGACGTTGTCCAACACAGTCAAACGGGAGTCTGAAACCCACTGGAGTGCCATGCTGAGTGGAGGCAGGCAAATCTATTAAAGATGGCTTCGATGATGTTGTATCGGCTACACGAGAGGCTCCGAATGAGTCAACAGAAACCAGAGAGGGCGTGAGCAGTTGCTTCACTGCATTGTGACGTTAAACGTCTTTACACGTCTTCCACTTTGGCATGGCATTGATTTTACCATGAACAATTCACAGTTTACATTTAATAAATATATGAACTGTCCTTTTATGTCGGGGGTGGGGAGGACGCCAAATTGTATTCTGCACCCGGGCGCCGACAGTCATCACTCATCACCCCGCCACTGGGGGGCCATGCCTGTGCACACGTATAAATAGCTAAGTACATTCGCCTACTGGGCATTGAAACGTTTGATGACGTGTGCAAGTGATCTACGACACGTGGCCTTATTTTGTTGTATATATGCCAATATATTGCATCACGACTTTCACTTGCGGTTGACAAAAGTATTGGTTAACAATATAATTCAACTTCCAAGGCGCCACACCCTTTATAATTTGGATTAATGCACGTCAGAAAGTGCCTGTCTAATTCGGCTTGACTTAGTGTTATCTTCCGTTTTTCTTTCTTTATACCACACACTTTTATGTTGACGACATTTGTTACTTCAGTAGGGCGCCATCTGCCAAATAAAGTTTCATGTTGAAACATCACTTTTCATTTGTGCTCCGTTCATCTGACAGTCTAATGGACAGCTAACAAGAAGATTGGCACAGCGACGGTCCGGAGAAAGGAATGCACCATTCATCAGTTCGGCAGATGGACAAAGACTTCTGTCTTTTAGTCAAGGCTAGATTGTAAAGTACACACACATAAAGTAGCGTCTAATGCACTATCGTAATTATATTAAAGATCCACAAACATAAGTAATAGTTCGTGGTAACATTTGATGGAATACAATTCTAGCCATTTGTCATACTTCTCTGCATTGTACCACCTCTAAATAATTTCCAAAAAAACAATTAATTAAACATTACAATGATCCGTGCAATATGTCCTGCTTTCCTAATGGTATATCTTATCATCCGCGTATGTAAGCTTAGTTGTATTATCGCACCATCATCATAGTTCCCCTTACCTGTAGCTGGGAAAGGCGGACACACAAACAGAGTGGTCTTGTTGCCGTCACAATATCGCAACGAGTTCTAACTACGCATAGTCTACACGTCGTTGTTTGTTAGTATGCTGAACACATCCACGTCGATCTCGTCCGTTCTGACACAGAGGTATACTGTCGTATTCGCAGAATATACGCCAGCAACGCGTCTCAACGGCAAGACGGTTCGCCTAACCGCCTATCAAAACACAGACATTTTCCTCGCGCGCAATCGCAGGATTGGGCAAACGGATATTCCATCTGGGTTCTCCGTCGCCACTATCGCCACTCGCTGATGTTGTGAGGCAAGTCGGCGTGACTCCGTCAATCACAGCTGCCGGGGTGCGTTGTGTGAGCCACGCAAGAGAGATGTTCTCGTCGGAATCACTGAACATGTGCCGGGATTGCTTTATAATCGACGCGCCGTTGCGGGTTGGTTGGACAGCGCGCGGGCTGTACGTGGACTGATCGCCTCTACGCGCGCGCAGCGGTCTTTAGTACTCGATGCGGGCTAACTCGCCCTCTGTCGGGTACTTCGGCATTTGACACCGTTGCGCGATCGTGATGATTGCATCAGTGTAAGTGATTACGACGCGGATGACTATTGCAATGATTATTCGGTCCTAGTAAACATATTGCAGTGAGAAACGGGCGTAGTTTAAAGAATTACGTGAGTTAGCGAGCAGGAGCGCGATTAATCGTCGTTTAGGTGATTGGTGTTGACAAAAAAGTATCTTCACTTACTTACTTAAATGCATAAGTCAACACGATCTCTCGCCGTCCTCCTGGATGCCACACCCCTCCATCTAAGTTTATCCACAGCACCCCGCTATGCTGTTAAAAGCGGGAGTCCACCTTTCTGTCGCCTTCCTATTTGTCTGTGTCCTTTAAAGACTTATGTTGACGAGGTTTTTGTTTGGGATGGGACAAACTATATTTATATATATATATATATATATATCTGATGATATTTGAAATGGATTTAGGGGTGAATGTCTCCTCTTTGGTCTGGTTATTTTATAGTCTGTCTACCCTGGGAACATCTCTGATAGCAACAACGCATCTAAAAAGTCACTTTTTATGCTTTGACAACCTTTGGTGGTTTTCTGGGGAATACGTTTGTGGACAGACTGGTGGACAGACTGTCCCACGAACAGCTGAGCCGATAGACCCTCGTCGCTATAACAAAAACACCCGCAAAAAGATAATGTATATCTCAAAGAGGCGACAACCCGAAGACAACCAGCACAAAACTACGCTTAATTACATATTCCCCCGAGTCATGTGTCACAAATTTATTATATTTATTATGGAATGGCGGAACAAGCCATTGTCACAATTCAAGTAAGAGGCAAACCAAAACGATAGACCAGATGTATGAATGATGTGAACGGTGTAGTAAGGGGGGAATCAGAAACAGATCACCTGAACAACGTAGCCACTATAGGTGGCATAACGTTCACCTAGAGTATTGTATGCAGATCACCACCAAGCAGTATCAGACCTTTATTTATTTTTATCACCATCCGCGACACCAAAATTTAAATGGTGTCAAAACATTATTGGACAGAAGCAAATACATCGCCGGGTATTGGCAGGGGAAATCAACAGACGTGTACGGTGGATTAAAGAGGTCACTTGGATTGGAGAACACATCACCGATGATGAATGAGTCGATGGATGGTCACGATATGAGAGCAGAAGATCAAATTACCCCATAGACGTTCTTGAAGTACGTAGAAGATTGTGGAAGCGTAGAAAGTAAGGTTTTATTTTATCTGGTTGTGTCCAGAATCTTAGCAAAACGTGCATGTTTTAATCATTATCATGCCGCACCAAATGCTGACAACATAATCGGGTTTATATTATATATATATGTGTGTCAAGTAAAAGGAATTTAAGTTTTGACCTACTGATTTAGTTTAATATTGGTTTATTAGGTGGCTATCAAAGTCTCAGAGGAGTCTCCTGACCCCTACTTTTTGCAATCACATGTGTATCATAAGTCTACAATTTGTATTATTTAAAATTATAATTTGACATTGATGTATTCTATGCATCGTTTGAAATGTCTGTCAGGTCAAATAAAACAATTCTTCGCCGTCTTCTTCTTCAAGTACCATGACACGACAATGGAAATCAGCATTCATTTCAGCTATACAAGAAGACACCGAGTATGTTGGCCTGATGCCATCTCCAACATCAGACTCCACGAAATAACAAAATAAAAAGACATCTGCCTCACCATGAAAAAGAGATGGTGAACATGGCATGGCCATGTCTACAGAACGAACGAGACACAGCGTTACCCTGGACGCCACACAAGGGAACGGAGTGCAGTGCACATCGCCGCCATTATGTTGATCGTGCCTTCTGCGCCGCTGCTCCTCGTCCCTGGAACAGTCTTCCTCGTAAGATGCACAAATGTGAATCTGTATACAGCTTCAAAAGACGCCTGAAAATTCACTTGTTTAAGCGAGCCTATTATTTTTGAACTGTCACAATCGTGTAATGTAGTCGCTGGATTGGATTTCTTAATGATAATTCCGTTGGACTTTTGGTGCTATGTTTTTATGATCCTGGATTTTTAATGCTATGTTTTTATGTTTTACAATCTATACTTTTTTTATTCATGTCAACGCCTTTGAACGTGGTCACCCGGAAGCATGGCACTCTAAAAGCGCTATCATTATTAACGGAAAACGAAGTAGGTCAACGCATCATGGCAAAGAACAATGAACGAAGAACAAGAAGCTGCTGCGTTGACATGTGGTACAGCAGCGAGGAGAGCCCAATATAGAGGGAACTGGTGGGGTTGTGTGCGAGCGTTACGTCACCTACGGAAAAGAGGATCAGTAAAGTAAAATCAGTCCAGCAACCTCTAGTGCATCGTTCATTGCTCTTTGCCAAGTTATGTTTGGCATACGTCTTGTTGTGTTCTCTTGTGGCATCCAGGGCGACGCTGTTTTTGTTGGTATAAATGCATGTTCATTCTGTAGACATGGCCAAGTCATATCCACCTTCTCTTTTTCCAGGATGCAGTGCATATGGTGAGTTGCTGTTTTGTGAAAGTAGCGTTGGTATTCAAATTCTTGTCGCTTCTTCTTCCATTGAGGTTCGCTTAGGCTTGATGTATTCATTTGAACGACGTTATCACCGTATGAACTACGTAAGCACAACATTCCGGACTGAAACTAGTATACTACACAGAGATACGATCGCGATTGATGCCATCTGACGTCAGAGGAGACTTCGTGGCTTCGTCGGGTGGCTGGGCAGGTTAACGAAGTTTAGTGCATGATTTCCTTATCGTTACGCGGTCATTACGCAACGAATCGAGAGACGTTTGTTTTACGCACTCCGCCGAATCGCGACGTCACCGAATTCAAGTCTTATTTGATACGTAGCGCCTACGGTGAGAGGCGAACGGAGTAGACTACGAATGTTGGGCTTTAGCGCGGATGATCAGACTGATGGCGTCGTAAGGGTCTGGCCTGTTCTGTCGAGCGAGTTAACCTGCGCGTTCATTGCCCGGATGCACGCGAAAGGACGTACATTCCGGCAACGCGTGACTGCGTGCGATGAAAATAAAAGGAAGCAGAAAGTAGTGACGCACGGGACGTTGGGTCATAGTAATGCGTAGGAACGCGCGTACGTTGTGTGTGTGTCTGTGTGTTTGTGTTGTGTGTGCGTGCGTGTGGGTATGTATCTGTGTGCGTGAGTGTATGCATGCGTACATGTTTGCGTACGTAAGTGTGAGTAATCGGATTTTCCTATGCCCAAAAGCCAAAAACGATTATTCGAAAATGTAGATGTATTTGGGTACCGTCATTGCACCCACATTCTACAAGGTTTGCACCCCGGTTGAAACTTACAATCATCATCAATATAAATTCGCCACCAATAGATGGTAAGCAATTTGTAAAAACAGCAAGACGTACGCAATAACACCTTAAAATATAGCACAATACTGTTTAAAGTTCGAATTTGGGAGAAACATTTTTGACTTTCATGCTATAGCCCTAGTATTGAGTCACTGACCGCACGTAACAGCTACATGCATACGTACGTAAACACGTTGGCTAAATTGGGCCTAACACTTTTTCCAGGTATGTATTTCCAGCACAGTTTGCCCACCGTGACACGCTAACGAGCCCTCAAGGATGCCTATTACTCGTACGTAATTGTTGTGTCAAACAACGGTCCCAAAGGGATGCTGTGGGATTGTACTAGGACGCCAAAGGAAGTCCTGTTTATAGAATATTACCGCCATCAGTAATTCCACAGAGTACCCTGCGTGATGTATAAAAGGCGTCGGGCAACCACCATTCGGCCAGAGGTGTGTATTTATTTAAACAAACATTTAGTTAACATTCTGTATACGATAAACAGTATAAAATATAAGTGCTATTTTACAAAGGATCGTGAATTTAAAACATAAACATAGCTAAATATACTTCTGCTAAAATATAATAAGTTGTTGTTCTAGCTAGGCATATGAAGCCTCGGTCGCAAGCGCAGCTTACGGTGTCCGTCTTATTAGTCATCTAAAGCTTATGCGCAATGTCAATTACAGGCTGGACCCAAGAAGATTATTGTTAGGCAGTTGTTGTTGTCTAGTCGGCGTGATTTAAACAATCCCCTTTGTTGTGCGAGCGGCCTTGACCCGATGTCCCCGTTCGTGAGAATTAGCTCCGGTTCAGACAGATTGCAATTAACTCGCTGGCTTGTTCAGGCCACGTAGTATTTAGTTTGCTTCATTGGCATAGAAATCTGGGAGATTGCTTCTCCCGTCCGGGATATTGGGAGATGTGATAGATTTCCGGGAGACTCCTGGCGAATCCGGGAGACCCCAAAAGCCACGTGCAACTGCTTCATCACTGCAGTTATAACATAAAAAGTAACTAAAAATATTGAAGTAGAAAGTAAACAAGTACAGATATAAACTCCGTTACAAGTAAAAGTAATTCCAGAAAAATGTACTTCGTTACACGTACATACCAATTATACTTAAGTAAACGTACTTCGTTACATACCGGCACTGAACTGGAGTAACAGACATACTCACACACGTACACATGTCACGCACGAGGGCGTGCACACACACGCACACACACACACACACACACAAACAAACAAACAAACAAACACACAAGCAAACAAACACACACACACACCATGTCATCAAGTGGTGATTCTCGCTAGCCAACAGTCATTAGTTAGAAAAAGATAACGTTTTGGCAGGTGGAAATGGGAGGGAGAAATAGACAATTGACAGTTTACTGTGAACTATGGCAGGGAATGAAAGGCTAATCATTCAAGTAGGCCAGAATGGAAGAGGAACCCAAGACAATAGACTGTCCACTGGTGGTTGCTGGGATGATAACCTGGTGGATAATTACAGCTATCAGTGTACCACTAATCACTCTTAATCAGGCTGTAAATATTTAGGGCTGGCATGGCTAATGTTTACTCCCCCTAATTAGCTGCCACCCCACGTTTTCACAGAGCACATTGTGAAAGTGGATTCACAGGTCAGACAATGATTTCATAATCTGCTGAGGACACTGCTCACTACAGAGCTTTTTTTTCTTCCAATGGCATGCTGTGAACTTGTGAAAGTGAATTTAACAATAATAATTATTCAAAGAATTTTGCATGCATTTGATTCGTATTTGATTGTGCATTTGACAAATCACGTGTTTGTGGATCGCATGCAAATGCAAATGTTTAAGGTAGGCATTCAAATGCAAATGAAAATATATTTACAATTTCACAGAAGCATTTGCATGCGCATTAAAATGCTCAACATTCAAATGCATTTGTTAAAAAGCCTGATTCGTAGTGATCAAGTGCCGCCATCTTATCAACCAGATTACACATACCACACGAAATCCGCTTTTATATTTTAATAAACACAAGAAAATATCTACTTTATCATGATTTTCTCATTTCATGCAATCCGTATTAAAAAGAATACGGCCGTTTTCCTAAAACAAATCCGTATGTTATCAAAGGAATTCCGCGCGAGGTGGCATGTCTGTCAATGGTTGTTGATGCAAGCGGCCGACCTCACCGTGACCTACTTAATGTCCATCGATCCATCTTTTGATGCAGCAAGTCGACACAGAATCGGGGCAGCGAGGTCGTATATTACGACTTCGTGCGTTGTTCACGCTGATTGCAGCTTCCATGCGGACGAGGCATTGTCAACAAGAAACTAACGTTTAAGTAGGCGAATAACAACTTGACTTATTGATGCTGTTTCTCCCGTTTACAAAGTTCTTGTTCTTCTTCTTCTTGTCCTTATTGTTAATCTTTTTCATCATAAAAACACCCTCCTCCCCTCCTCTTTGACACCCCCGACAGATGACGCAAATGCCAAGGCTGTCAGAGGCAGCTACCATCAGTAGAGACACTCGATGAATCAGGCCGGACAATATCCAACTCGTTAGCACCTTCTGATCGTCCAGCGACACTCGTCGCACCTTTCCGCAGTTCTTACGATAGACGTGCTTATCTCCACAGATGCGTTAGTGCAGATAAGTCACGTGTTTGGTTGAAATACGTATTGTGACGAAAAAAATCGCTAGAAATCCGTATAGACTAGCGGGGGACAAAGCACACTACTTTAGGGAGACACATTTGCTTGTTTATTATTGTCTACGGCAGAACCGGTTAAAACAATCACATACTTATTTCAATACAAATGTAATTACAAAACCGTAGTAACAACATAACGTATAAAATACCATTTTAGTGACGGTTGCCACCTACTGAGATAGATGGGGATGATAGCGCAGGATGCGGCGTCTTGGTTCCAGAGTAAATGAACGGAGTAACGAAGCTGTTGGCATTTATTATTATATGATTTTGATGTAGTAGTGTTAATCCTTCGATGTTGTAGGAATGTTCTGACAACGTTTCGGATCATTGATGTGGGGTCGAACGTGCCAACAGGTCATGTAGTTCTCACTTACTTGGTGTGCATTAGAAGGCATTGTATATGATTCTCTCGGAGCAACAGGTTGTGCTCCTTTCTAACGAGCTATGTAACAGTGCAGATTCTCTTGTGAGTCTTTGTAGATGTCTTAAACCATCAGTTGGTGTCTGATCACCCCACATAATAAACTGGGAGTGGGTGATACTAGTAGATAGGGAAAACCAAAGAAGGACAAGGTATTCAAGAGGCAATATAGATACGAAAGAGCTGAACCATCCATCAACCGACACGTGAGAAACTACATCCTGTTGCATATGTACGATTATATCATCTGTCCGGCAAGTCATGTGTATTGGCGAAGCCTGATTGAGAAAAGACGAAACTCTATGCGACAGATAATGTTATGAAGAAATACATTAACTACTTGATGAAAGTCTGGATAGAAACAGCGAAAATATGGAGTGTTGACCATTGGGTATACCTACGCAAGAACGATGAAATGGGCTTTGCCATCAAAATTAGCATTGTAATCATACTATCACGGTTGCCGCTAGTTATCAACGATCGATTTATGACACTTCGAATGCCACTAAGTAGTGGCCACAACGTCAACCATATTGCTACTTATGCTTCAGTATTGCAAGACGTAGATGACACGAAACAAGCTTTCTTTTTTGATCTAGATAACTAAAATCCTCAACACGCATTTCAAAGATAAAGCATCATTATGAGACACTTGACAATGACAGAAACTTAGAATACTTGCTATAGCCAACCACTTTGGACCATCGTTGAAGTGTCAATAAAAATGCTGAATTTCTACTATAGACCAGCGCTGAATAAAATATCTTGATTACTAATACTATTCACAAAACAACATGCACCTTTCTATGATCAAGACAAGAACATTAGGCAAATAAATGCTCTACTTTCAGAGGTGATACCTGCAATGTGGACCATACTCTAATTGAGGAAAATGTTTGCGAATGTTTGCCCGGTATTGAGAGGAGCACTGTACAGGTGTGAAATGCTTCCCGCAATGATCTGACGCCGTCGACATTTCATATGTATCCCGGGAATAGCATCGTTGTCAAACGATTTTCTGTTCTTAGGCGAGACAAACTACTTAATGCAAAGATAGTGCCATTGTTGCTAACCATCCTGACAAGATGCTAATCGACAACTATGCTGAAGCCAGAACAAAAATGGTAGTTCTGTGCCAACCACCGATGGGAGAACCTAATCCTGGTCAAATGAAAGAGAGAGGAGGGAAAGACAGACAGACAGACTTACAGAGAGACAGAGAAAGACAGAAATAAATATATATGAATGAATGAATGATTGAATGAATGAATGAACGTTTATTCAACAACAACATAATACATGTACAGTATGGTTTGCTGCTGCTGCTGAAAGGACATAGCTGAAGTCATAGACTTATGTGTTGCTATGCCCTTCTCAAACTAAAAAAACTGAATAAATACAACACGAATTATAAATAAATTACAAAATAATATTCACAACTCATATATATATATATACATATATATATATATATATATATATATAGAGAGAGAGAGAGAGAGAGAGAGAGAGAGAGAGAGAGAGAGAGAGAGAGAAAGAGAGAGAGACAGAGAGAGAGAGAGAGAGAGAGATAGAAAGAGAGAGAGATATATATATATATATATATATACAGAGAGAGAGCGAAAGAGAGAGAGAGAGAGAGAGAGAGAGAGAGAGAGAGAGAGAGAGAGAGAGAGAGAGAGAGAGAGAGAGAGAGAGAGAGAGAGAGAGAGAGAGAGAGAGAGAGAGAGAGAGAGAGAGAGAGAGAGAGAGAGAGAGAGAGAGAGAGAGAGAGAGAGAGAGAGAGAGAATGGGGAGGGGGCGAGTGGCGATGATGTTGTCGAGGGACCACAATAATCCTGGTCATTTCGGAACAGAATTAACTTGCAGCTTTTCAGCAAAAATCTCCTATGTGCAATGACCGTAGATACATCGCGCATCCGCACTATTTACCAAAGCTTCCGCACCCATTTCACTCGGGTGAACAACATTACTAGATTTTCTTGTCAAAGAACCGCGGCTTGACACGTTCAGGTCGTATCACCAAAGACGCCGCTTTAATAATCCTCGTAATTACCCAGTAATCGACGGTGTCTATCCATATTCATAGACGTCGATGACGTTACTGAGCCGCCGGAAGTTCGTCTCTTGTCGCTTCGTTCTCGTTTACGTTCGTCTTACGCACGCACGGATAACGAAACATAACTGTCGTCACACTGTCATTCTTGCTTGCTTTGAGGTAATTATAGTAGTGCAGATTATACGAAGTATCCTTCAAATGGTGATACAAGTATGAGACTTGGCATGGATATTCCCACTAGGACATTCTTCAAATCCAGGCGACGAAAAAAAAATCCAAGATGGCGGCTATGTTTGTCAAAATGGCCGACTTTTTTTCAAATATTTTTTGGGGACATAAATATTTTTCATTTTTACTTTTTCAAGCTGGCCAGTTTAAAGTCGTGTTTTTACGCTTTCCAAATATATCTGAACATCAAAGATGGCTGCCATATTTTCAAAATGGCCGCCATTTTAACATTACTGTGTATTTTCAGTTTTCAAAGTGTCTCATCATGGAATAGTCTGCATTGCATTCAACGTTCATGTCAATGCATGTTTTGCACTTTATATGTTTCCTGAATATGTCCTTGAACCTACACGTGCTATTCCTGATACATACTGTTACACAGTGATGCACAGGCACAGGTGATAATACAACGAAAGCATTTTAAACCTTCATATTTTATTATAGTCCGGTGGCAGGACCCTATATTTCTAGAAAAGCTTGCAATGTCTATTTACAATAAGTTTTTGGTATTTTTGGAGAGTACTTGGTGTCTAGATGAAATTTTGGCTGGGTGATCATTTGCCACCCGCTTGGCTTTTCAGAATCCAAGACGGCCGCCGCGCTGGACTAAAATCTATATGTCGTTACAAGTTATGTTCTAATTACAGTAAAAAATACCGATCCTGATGTCATTTTACCATTTTACCATTTGGTTGCTATTTTGATGACGTAAATACAAGATGGCCGTCAAAAATCACCGTAACACGCCTATAATCGGTTGTAATTTCACTTGTTTCCTATATGAAATAGTTTAGATGGATGAAATAGAGCATGTTAATAGATTGTTTGGGTTGAGTATCCTGTTTCTACAGTAAAATGGCGATTTGCAGTGACAGAGTGGAGTGGGTCCACACGTTTATATCCGCGGCGTCGCACACACTTATTATTACTAATGTTGACATATTTCCGTATTCTAACTATAAATACTTGTAGTTTCCAATTCAGCTTTCGGATATATAAGTCCAACATAAAATATACTGACAACCCATGGAAGGGATTTTACAATGAGCGAAATCAATATTATTTTCACTGTGTACAGACACGCCGGATAAAAAGAATGGTGCATATGCATTATTATTTGACGTCAAGAAATCAAATTTATAACAGGACATCAGAATTAACTTCCTCACAACATGGATGTACATGTATGTATTCGTAATTATTTATGGCCTTTTCCGATCATTTGTGTTACTCCGACAGATTACAGCGGAATGGTACGCAGGCATGCACCATTTTATCTTTATTTCCCCCCATTAACGAGTTCAGCAAATTCCCAGTTGCGGACTATGTGCCCTATTGCTGCCGTCTGTTGTCATTTGGTTTAAAAGACAATTAAAATATTATATGCCACTTTTACGCGATGTTGTGAAAAACTTTTGTCATCATCACACCCGCCATTTTGTAAGCGATGGCATCATCGTGACACACGCAAATAGTGGGGAGCAGTGGTCGAGGTTAGAGTGCTGGATTGTCGTTCGGTGGAATCGGGATTCGAACCCCGGTGCCGCAGGGCGGTAGTTCGGTACTGGTTCGGCCGCTGTGTTGAAACTTGGGCAATTTCGTTCAACCTACGTTGCCTGGCCTGTGTCTTTCGGAAGAGACGCTATAAGCTGTTGGTCCCTTTTATCTGGTGCATATGCCACGGGAAGGAAAAGATCCCACGCAGAGAAATGGAAAAGACCTGTCGTGGAATCATTGAGCAGACGTCTCATTAAAAAACTCTACGACAGAATCATCAAAAATGATGTTGGTTGTACCATGGAAGAAGAAGAACAGTGTCCTCGTAACTGCATTCGTCGAGTTATGGAATTATAGCTGCACCGCTGTTTCGAAGAGAAACTATTGAATGGAATACATGTCCATTGAATCATAAAATTGTACTTTGTTACGTCCATGTCTGCACTGGGCAACACTGACCGCAGTTTTGACCGCAGTTGTGGCCAAACCTAATGAAACGAAATTGTTCTACCGTTGTTAATGTGTCTAAAATGTCAGCGAGTGGTTGCTTATCTGCAAACCGAATAACTTAAGATTAAACGGAATTGTTCCAGATTATATTGGGATTACTCGTGGATAACAACATTGGTACATGCAGGGGTGTACCTGGATGTTTGTGTTCAAGGGTCCTCGGGACCCCAGCCTTCTTTTGAGAGGGTCCCAAGCCTGTAGCAAGGGTCCCACCTATTGTTTTTTTTATTGTATTGTTTTGTTTTCTAAATACCACATTTGGTTGCCGATGTAAACCCGGTTATTACTATTATTAGTTTGATACTAACAAGAACTTGAAAAAATGCCTTGTTTTATTTGTTGATGTTTTCCCTTGATAATCGATGCAGTTTTGGAAGTTAGCGCAGCCTTCCTCTATTAGGAGAGGGCGTGCTAGTCTGCTAGATGCCTTGGCTTGCGTGTAAATAACACATTGGGAGATCTCCTAAGGCTAAGCTAAGGATATCGAGAAAGCCACGACTCACTTTGGAAGGCTCCAGAATTTGTTTCCGTGGCAGGAAACCTGACCGTGGTGATGACAGTAGCACTGGAATAGCCAATAAGCAGCAGACGGAACTGCGCATTACTTTGTGGACATTTAATTGTGACGTTGTGTAGAATCCGGGCTTAAACTGATTTCGGCATTATGACAATTGTGCCTAAATGTTATACCTCAATGCGTTTGTTCCATCATTCTACATAGTTTCAAGAATATAATGACCCAAATAGCGCTCGCTCAGGTTTGGATTAGTGTGCGCCGCTGCGGTAGCGAGTTACTGCACGCAGCACTTGAAACATACAACTATTAATACATCACATGTTGACGCAAACCGAAACGCTATTTGGTCCACAAATGTGCCCTCAAACCAATCATGCGAGTTACGGCATGCCGCGCTTGAAACAAGCAATAGTAATAAATCACGTGTTGACGCAAACCCGAGCGTTATTTGGTCCACAAAAGTGCCCTCAAATCAATATTTTATAACACCGTACTGCATATCTGAAACAGTGTGGAATGATGGCAGAAACACACTGAGGTATCAAATCGGTTCGATTGTTGGACGAGCCATTGGCGCGATCTGCCCCGGGATGGGAATCGCGATCGGAGGCTTGCACTCTCTATTGTCGCCGTACGGTCCGTCATTTGTTTGACGATAACGAGCTGTTAGTTATACAAAAGAGTGTTCGTAGGTCGCTTTGTATTTCATCGCTATAGCTATAATAAATTTGGAAGTCTTAAAAAGCACAGCGACTGCACTCAAACGCTGAAGCCTGAACGGATATGCGCACGGATTGGAAGGGTATTCTGGTTCGCGATTCAGTCCCTAGAGGCCCTTCTGCAAACCTACGCGCAGGGCGGCGTCGCGCGGAGGATTAGGCACCCGTCGGAATCGGGAAGCATACGCCTACGGGAATGGTTATTTGAAGGACTCGTGAAAATAAATAACAAACAAAATGATTCTGTAATAAACTACCAAGTTAAAGGCATTAATAATCAATATATATGTTTGTTATATATAATTGATGCGCATGAGTCCCGTTGGACGCAACGATTATTTTGTACGCGTCCGGGTACTGTTTCTATGCATATAGGACGCAGAATCTTGCGTCCCATAAATCTCTGGTACATGTACACAACAACGACGTGGGTAGCATGCGTGTACATGGATGAGCATGCAAGATCAATTACGTCATAGCAACCATTCAGTATATGAGCGAGGTCGGGGAGACTCCAATTAAGACGTGTAATGTCACTAGCATGGGAACCACATCAGAAAAGTAAATAACAAAACAATTAACGTCACGTGATCAGCATCTTAAAATGAAATTCAACATACATTCACATCATAAATTACATATACATTACATATATAACAATTGCGAATGAGGCAATATGATTCATAGTTCACAATGAAATAATTGTTTATGTAGGTTGAGAAACCATGACGGCTGTGTGTGTGTGTGTGTGTGTGTGTGTGTTTGTGTGTGTCTGTGTGTGTGCGCGTGTGCTTGTGTGTGTCTGTGTTTGTATGCGTATGCGTGTGCTTGTGTGTGTCTGTGTGCATAAATGTTAATAATGATAATGTTTGGTGTACTGTCTACTGTATCAACCATGTTATGTCTAATGCATTTTGGGGCATATTCACGTCTGATTCCGGAAATGAACATATCATTTCTTTCACGTGTGTAGTGTTGATGAATTTCATAGTTGTGTTTGTACGGCATATCATTTAAATATTCGGGTAGTCGATTGTTGTATAGATTACTGGGGCCAACACAATATTTACCGGTAGAACGTGGAAGGACATAGGCCTACACACAATCCGTCGGTTAGTCACTTTGGAACATCCGGCCAGTGCTTTTCCTGGATGAGTGAGTTATGATCAGGTTTCTTAATAAAAAATACGCCTCACCCTCAAGCGATTATTTGCAGCGAATTTTTTAGTACATCAATTGTCCTTCTTCGGGTACCGAGTCTAACAACTCTGACAATCACTTTCACCTGGTTGTTGTTCTTGTGGATGCTGCTGCAGCCCTCCTGTTCGGTCCGTCTTTTTGTTTTCCAAATTAGAAAACAAAAAACGAAACTAGGGTACATACACGGGCCATAGTTGTCCGCAATGTCCACTACTGGTGTCCTCCTTTCACGTCTCGCCTCACTAGACGTCAGCAACTCTAATAGATTTACTCAAATATTTTGATATATATGAACAGCTTACATTATCAAAGGGTTCTTGTAAATACAATTCTTTCCAAAAAATCAGCTAGGTTATGGGTTGGTCAGGAGTTTACTTGAATTATCCCACACAACAGTGGAATTGCATAGTTTTTCGACATGTTTTTCCATTCGAAATTTTGCAACTAACAATAAGTTCTGCATTAATTGTTTTGGCAATTTGTTTCCAGTTTTGTTTGTTATTGGATATATACGTTTGGGTGGGTGTGAAGTCAATCCTATCCGATTTGTTTTGGAATACTGTTTTTGTTTTATATTTGTGAGGCTCCTTTACTGGACTATGATAATAGTTTTAAAAAGCTTGTTAACTACAGTGACATTACCTCACTATAAATCACCTTAGCAACTGAAGAAATTTGACCTTAATATCTAGGTGAACCATTAGCAGGGTTAGTTTCCTACACATTACTGTTACGTGAATAATTTCAAACTGTTCCAGGAATACCTTAATTGTAACGTGGCTGTATCACCGATGATACCATAAAGTGACGTTCGACTGTATACCGCAAGTATGTGATAAAACCATGATCTGAGTAGGTTTGCGGTAGAATGTAAGCACAAGAATATCTGGCAACAACATTTGGGAGCTTTCTCTAAGCTAGATGTACGTAAGGCCTATTGATCTTACAGGCGGAAGATCTGATGCAATCCACAGGTCTGTAAATCACATGATTATAATTATTGCCAACACTGTTATTGACATACTCCTGAACAGCGCCGGCTTTAGGACTGTGGGGGTCCTTGGGCAGTGACTGACCGTTTATCGGATTATAGTAATTCTGACTCCTCAATTCCTACCTTCTACACTAGGGATTTCACACCAAAATGCAGCTTTTAGAATACACATTAGCATCATATTGAAGCATTCAAGAAACATCTAAAACCGTTTCGACCGCAAAGAAATTACCTCAAAAGCGGTTTGTGGGGCCCCATAACAATATATTTTGGGATCCCTGGGCAACTACCCTGGCTGCCCTGCCATGAAAAACTTTGTATGATATAACTGGTGACGCTCAACTTTTTCGAATGTTGATGTTTTTAGTGAGCGTCATTGGTGGTACAGTTGGAGGCTTCCTAATTATGTCCAGCATTACCCCCTTCGAACCGCTTTGCTACCCCCCTCAAAACATTTCCAGCGTCATCCCTATAAAACCTCGACAAATCTGCAGCTGCCCCCCTCCGGATTTTTTTCCAGGTTCTTGATGTGGCAACGATAAGTGACCTCGGTCTCACTTCAAAGCCGCATTGTAGACATCTTTATAGTACGACCATGGTCTCCATCCTTGAAGGTCTGGATGTCACGGAATCGGAGGCGCAGCTTCTTATAACAGGTGTTGAAATAGCGGATTTGGTGCTGGATTCCTCCTTGTTTGGCGTTTGTTGGGACAAATAACTTAATAATTATGGGATGGTCAAATAACTACAAAGATTCGTCCGGTGATTTTTATTTCGGGAAGTTCCGTTTCGTTGCTCGGGAGAAACCGGCATGCAGCCCCTACTGTCGGTCTTGCGTCACGCTTACGTCCGGTAGTAGCGACTACATGCTAAGGTGGGGCATGTCACGCTAGACCATCCCCACCTTAGCAGGTAGTCGCTACTACCGGACGTAAGCGTGACATGCCTCACCTTAGCATGTAGCCGGTATAGTACAGCGGCTAAGGGCTAAACATTTAACGAATTGTGCACTTTTGGACAGAAGCATGAAAATTGGCACATATGTAGTTTATGATAATGTAGAATCATATAAAGCTACGTTCTTTGTATCTAAACCAACATTTTCAGAGTCAAGGAATCCATTTATGCAGTATTATCAGATGACGGCCATATCCATACTGAAATTCAAGATGGCTGCCATGCATATACGTTTTACTGACATAATTTTAGTGCTTCTTGATATTGAAGCATAAGACGAATTCATAGGTGGTTCATATGTTTCAAGGTCAAGGAATCCAGTTGTGTCACTTGCATTATTCCCAGATGACAGCCATACTGAAAAGCAACACCGGATGCCAGAGAACTCATCTGCCCGAATATCTCAGCTTCTACACAACATAGAAACATGATATTGGTGTCTATATCAACATATTCAGGGTTAATTAATTCATTTCTTCCACAATTTGTATCCGCAGATGACAAACATATTGAAATTCAATATATATGGCCGACATCTAAAATAATATATTTTGGTTTAATTTAACTTCCGTGCAACACAGAAACATACTCTTTTTAATTAATCCGGTAATACATGTGTAAATGAATATAAACAGGGTACAACCATGGTCACACAGAATATCAAGATGGCTACCATGCATATATATGTTCTAAGTACATGGTGTTAACGTGTGTTGGGTTTAGGAATCCATACCTGGTTTATGGTACGTATCTTCACGATTATAACCTTTCTGACTTTTGCAAAATTATACTCAGTTATATTCTCAACCATAATATACCTCACAATATACATGGTCATGACAAATAATATATAAATTGGACTACATTTAGATTTGCAACCACAGTGCACTAGGTCATGGCATGGCATCGGTACCACTGGGGGTTAAATCAACGAGTATAAAACATTAAGAAGCCGCACTTCACAATTTTGCGTGATTCCGCGATCGCAGCGCCGCCTGTCCGCAGTGCAGCTGATTTACAGCATATCATATTATGTTATGTTGTAGCGAAACATTTCGTCGTTGAAATATCTGGTCGGCGCAGAAGTCGTATGCGCACGAGCGGAAATAGATTACCGAATATTTCATTACTTAGGCGAAACATTTGGTCGCTGAAATATTTGGTAGATTTTGACCTATGACCTTTACGTATTGTGTAGCGATGAAACGCACAAGAGGAAACAAATATACCAAATATTTCATTAGGCTACATACAAGAAACGTTTGGTCTGAAACATTTGACTGTTATGTTGCCAGTTGTTGCTGTGAATGAAAGCTTGCTTTTGATAATATCATCACACATGAATTGTGTTATTAATGCATGAATAATTAATTGGGGCCAATGTCACTGCAATTACTGAATTAGCCTACATTTAAGAATATGGGAACGACTGTTTTTTGCTGTTATATAGTTCGTGTTCATTATAAGTTGATAACTGTAATTATGCACACGACTGTGCATAGTTAAGTTCAATTAAAAGTTGTAGGCTGCATACATCAAATAATGTTGATAATAATAACAAATAAAGAATTTACTGAGGATAGTATTAATATTAGGATATTATAATTACTATACTGGGCAAAATCTATAGATTCACCGTCTGATGGTGTTTGTTTTGTACCGACAATTGAATTGGGAGAGAATATGTGTATGTATTAGTCATGAATGAATGTGTACAATTTAAAAAAATATATATACCCTGGTCTATAAGCAATGCATCAAAACCGAAAGGTTATTAAAAAGAAAGGAAGGTATAGAACAAATAAAGCACAATGAATTATGTTTTAACAAAACATTTCGTCGTTGAAATATCTGGTCGGCGCAGAAGTCATATGCATACAAGGTTTCAGTACTTAGACGAAACATTCAATCGTGATTTGATTTAAATCGCCAACCCTACACATGGGTATGCCATGTCATGGGCAACATGGCAAATAGTATTACTACAAGCTATAGTATACTATTACCATATTCCGGCTCAATAGTTATGTGTACAGTACAGTAACTTATAGCATTTTAGTTTTTGGACCGACTATTCTCACTGTCACAGTCAATGTTAAATTGGCGGACTAGCTAACCATAATTGGTCACCAAAAACATAAGGCGTAACTGTTCCATATGCCAGGGGGAAAGTGTAGGGTTAGGTTTAGCCTTTCTAAAGGTTATTTGGCAATAATTAAGGTAGCACTATGTTTGTATTTACACTTGCATTGTATATAAATTTATATATCCGTGCTGATCGTCAGGTGTAAATAACCTAGACTGCCTATGGGTATGCCTATAGAATAACCATGTCCATGCCTATGCACACGCCATGGCCAATGGCTATGCCTTGGGCTTGGCTATGGCAGCTATAACTATGTCTATGTAGGGCGCAGTGGCTCAGGGATGGAGTCATGGGCTGCCGTGTCGATCAGTTCACTCAGATGTATGAATGAGTACCTGGCTATAGACAGTGGTGGATATTTGTGTACGATTAGTCTTCGCGCATCAATTACAGCGTGGCTGGATGCATCCCACAGAAGTTGAGATGGTGTTCGATTGAACAGGTCTGCCAGGGGAGTAAAGTGTAAAGCGCCTTGAGCAGTCCTGAGGACTGATCCAGACACTGCGCTTACAACTTACCTTTACTTTTATGTCGTGTATGCTAAACTTTACAGGCTTAGACCTTAATTGCATAATTTAGGTATAATCTTTGCCATCAGCATGTACCCTACACAGCCATGGTCATGATATAAGGTAATAAATTATAGGTCGAGGCTTGGGAAAATTAAAATATTGTTGTTGATAACGTAACCTTAACTTAACCCACAACCCTGAAACTAACCCGTGGCTATGGCTATGGCTATGTCCCTATGCCCATGTCATAGCCATAGGGACATAGCCATGGCATAGGCATAGTCATGGCATAGGCCATAGCTGTAGCCATGACATAGCCATAGGTTATAGGCATTGCGGGCATAACAGGCAATCTTAGTATCAGATTAAGACTAGTCTCAAACTCAGCCTAAGCCTAAGGCTAAACCTAAACAAAGGGGAAGAAGTGTTGCAGCCGGGGGGAGGGGGGCATGGATGTCATGCAAGTGCCAGTCAGTGACACTGACAGTGTCAGTGAAGACGCTAGAGCCTAGCCCCAGGCTATCAGTGTGTGGGCCACAGAATGACAGATTAGATGGGTACAGCGACCACGTCCAACCATAGCTCTAACCGTGCAGGTGTACATAAAAAATACATTAGTCCAATGCAAATGGGAATTCCAATATCATTCGGAACTTACAGTCACCTGGGCACGATGCAGCATCCAACGACCGAATATTTCAGTAAGCTTGCCGGGAAATGTGCACGTGACTCAATATGACCCATATAGGGCACCGCGCATGCGCACAATTGAAAATCGACCATATATTTCAAGACGAAATGTTTCAGTACAACGTTAATAATTTGTAGTTTCTTAAACCGCGGTTAACTACAAATGACCGTGCGGTTTGGAGGGCCATGATCGCCAATGCCTGTGACAGGCATGGCACATAGAAGAAACAGCAGTCACAGGTTTCGCCCGGGGGGGACGGCAAAAATGGCGGGGAGGGCATTCCATACCAGTCGCTTCTTTTGTGCATTCATGAATTGTGTTATCTGGAATATATATTTTATGTTATGATAAACATTATGTCCATATATATATGTACATATTATTATCTGCGTTTAACAGAGTATTCAACAGTACTGACAACGAGAACACGTATGAAAGATAATCACATTATCCGTACCTTGGCGGGAGAATTGCATACATATTGATAATTATACAAACCACAAAATGTTCTGCACACATGAAACAGTTGGAATTCAGGTATTTAGCATATTTTTTGCAGGTCCTCTCTGCGAGTGTTTTGCACCCATTTGCGACATCTAAAACGTATCATAAACTACAATAGCTGCTATCGCGGAATCACGCAACATTGTGAACTGCGGCCTCTTGTTATTTTACACTCTTTGGTAGAATAGAATACACCCTTAGATATCGCCAAACAGACTGAATAGTTTTTATTGATTATTTCAGTTATACGTTACAGTTTGTATTATTTTTGGTAACGTAATTTGGTGAACCAACCTTTCATCTTCTCGGGGAACCGAAACAAACTCAAATCTGGTCTTTTTACGACTATTGTGGCAATTAAAAGCCGCACAATAATGCTCATGGCTGCACTGCGGACAGGCGGCGCTACGATCGATCAGTCACATCACGTTAAATACGGACTGCGGCCTCTTATTGTTTTACACTCTTTGGTTAAATCCAGCATTGTTTCCATACTGAATCAGCTGAACCCCAACAACAGTGTCCAAGATTAGGCAGATGGGGATTTGGCACAAGAGCTTGCGACTTCAAATAACCGATTTGATAAACAACCATTCTCACATGTTGGTGCAATGCACGCATTCCAAGTGGTACCAGATCCCTTGGCAAACAGCTGTTTCCTTGCTTCATCCACCCTGATAAATGTAAATTTCGGTGATGAACCTCTCTATCTCATTTCGTGTACATGAGTTGACCTCTCATGATTACGATGACAGGGCGAGGAATATTTATGTAGCAACGGGTCATGCTTAACAAATATGTTATGTTTTTTGGAAGACATCACTAGGTGGGTAGATGAGGGATCACCAGTAGATATCATCTATTTAGATTTTCAAAAAGCTTTCGACAAAGTACCACATCAAAGATTACTCCTTAAGCTGAAGGCCCATGGCATAGGAAATTGTATAATAAACTGGATAGAAAAATGGCTGAATGACAGAAGACAACGTGTAGTAGTTGATGGGGAGGCTTCAAACTGGAAATCGGTATTGAGTGGGGTACCACAGGGATCAGTACTAGGACCTATATTATTCTTAATATATATCAACGATTTGGATGATGATATAACAAGCAAGGTGTTAAAATTTGCGGATGATACAAAAGTGTTTAGAAGGATTAAAAGTGATGGAGACAAACAGCATTTACAAGATGATCTTGATAGGTTGATCAAATGGTCTGAAAAGTGGCAAATGCTGTTCAATTTTGGGAAATGTAAATGCCTCCACACAGGTCATGGGAATGAAGAGGTAAAATATAAAATGGGGGGTACTGTTCTAAGTACTACTGTAAAAGAAAAGGACTTAGGGTTAACCATTAGTGCTGATATGAAGGTTTCAGAGCAGTGCGGAATTGCAGCGTCAAAGGGAAATCAAATCCTTGGATTAATTAGGCGAAATATAGCGTATAAGAAAAAAGAATTAATAGTACCGCTGTACAAAACAATAGTGAGGCCTCATTTAGAATATTGTATACAAGCATGGAGGCCATATCGCAAGAAGGACATAGATATGCTAGAAAGAGTACAGAGGAGAGCGACTAAAATGATACCAAATCTGAGGGATCTTAGTTACGAAATACGCCTAAAAGAATGTGGTTTAACAACACTAGAGACCAGGAGATTGAGAGGAGATCACATAGAAGTGTTTAAAGTATTGAATGGTTATGAAAATATTGATAGAAACATTTTTTTCTCAGTTAAGAAAGATAGAAGGACCAGAGGACATGAAGCTACATTAGTAAAGGAGCAGTGTAGATTAGATATAAGAAAGTTCTCATTCTCACAAAGGACTGTAAATGAATGGAACATATTATCTCCTGATTGTGTTGGTGCTAGTAGCGTGAATGTTTTAAAATAAAATCGACACACACCTTAAAAAGGCGGGATACATGTAGATAAAAAGTATTGGACTCTCGATAAGCCAAAAGGCTTCCTTGTCCAACTGCCATCCAGAGTAATTTTCTGGATGGCAATCTTGTTAAATCTTGTTAAATGGTGCCCATGCTAATCACGCCGAACTTCTTCTCTCGACCAAGGAAACTGGAGACTGTCACACCAATTCATAACATAGAATTAATGTTTCAGATTTCACAGGTTGTTGGCAATGGCGTATGTTGTAATGGGACAAAATTGGGTTTCAACGCCAACACATTCATCTACTACAACAGCAAGGAATTGCCTTATTGTCAGAATATCCACTGCTGTACACACTGCCGGATATCCACTTTGGGAAATCCTTGGCGAACACATTATGCTACAAAGAGCCGATGTCCGCCTCCTCGTGTGTTCGTGGCTGGAGATACTGCAGATCAGTCGTGGCTTTCTGGTCTGTGGTCACGACTATCTGATCTTGTGTGCTGATGATTACCTATCCACCGGACATGAATGACCTTATACAGTGTAGCAAATAATTAAACAACCCCTAAGTGGTTCCGCCGTGTATTCTGCGTTCTCTTGTTGGTTGCTTGGAGATGTCAGCAAAATACCTACCACATACAATGCATATACTCTTCTGGCGGTTGCCAACACGAACGGAGAACGTGTTTGAATGGTAGGTGCAGTGGATGATACTGCCATCTGCAGGCACAGCTTGCTGCACGAAACGCTGCAGAGGGCAGTGTCGGTGTTTCAAAGCCAATCTGCACTGCACAATGCTGTGCCAATGCGGCGGAAGTTAGTGGGCGCCTTTGCGATTCACTTATGAAAAACTAACAGTCGCTTTTAAGCCACGCCCCATTTGCTGATCATTGGTCCATCTAAAGATAAAAATGAATGCGCGCGTGTTTACGTTTGTTTTTCGTTGGGCGCCCATTTGCGACGTAGAATGTTGAATATTTAGCAAATATTAAGAACAGTAAATTTGATAATAATTATGAACTGGAGTGAAGTTTATATAGTAAGTGGTCTAATATAGGCACCACCTTTGTATCAATTTAAATAGTGCATATCTACCTATATGACTTGTTGTATTCATCGTGCATTTAGAAATTTAGTACGCGCTACATTACAGCCTGCACTTTTTAAAAACAAATCTGACGTTTTAATACGTCTGTATCCTTTGCCGTGATAAAAAAGTCAACCCAAAATGTTAACACGTCCTTGTAGAAGACCTGGTGATGTTCTACCCCTCCAGTGTAAGCCTGAGGGAGTTGTTATTAGTTTGTGAAAGTTATGATGAAACTAAATATAACCATGAGAGAAACATGATACTGACAAGTAGAAGGAAAGTATTTAAAAGAATTTATGCCCCTTGCATCTAAGCTAAATGTGGAGGAAATTAAATGAGTAGTGTCAAATACCTAGGTCATATTATAGGCACAATTGTTTCTTTAATTATATAATTATGCTATCTACTATTAATATCACTGTATACAATATAACTGTTATATGTGTATGAATATATGGACCAATAATACGTTGTATCGTATCGTATCGTATCGTATCGTATCGTATCGTATCGTAATAACTAATAACACTTGACATTCCACTTTTTTGCTGGAAACATTCACATGTCCATTTCACCATTAAGGGGCCAATGTCCCAAAAAGTGTACAGATGGGTTTTTGCAGGTCCAAATATAAATATTTAATTATATACAATAACTTATATTTACTCACTGTACATACTCAGGCGCATATTTTCCATAAATAGTTCAATGTAATAAAAGTTACTTTTGTTACGACAGCCACTTGAAGTCCAGCGTCATCAACAAAAAACTATACTACATACAATTTGAGCATTTTAAACTACATGTAAACGGGAAAATCATTTTGAATCGTTTAGTATATATGCCATTTACTAAGAATCAAGATATAAGATAGAATTTGACTTGGAAACATTTTGTCCCCGTCATTGATACTTTGGTGATAATTATAGCACTGTGTTGTTTCATGGAAAGGCCTAATTCCAATTACTGCAGCTTTTTCAGAAACGTGTTTGGAAGTATTACTGAAACATAATCAATAACGTTGATCAGTTATCTTTGGCTATGCTAACTATCATGTGTATCCGCGGGTTGGGCCTAGGCAAAGTGTGAGCTAAGAAATGAACAGACCTTGATGACGCTGGTCACGCAGTATAGCTATTGTTAGATAATACCATTATTCTTCATCGAAAACAAGTAAAATGTTTAGGAAAACGTATTAAAGCATGATGTAGTATGCAACTGTACACAGGCATGGAGTTTGTATTGTTTCTTATTATTTCACTTCCATAAATGGTTCTACATTTCATAATTGTTTGTGTATGTTGTTTAATAATCTGATCCACAACATGTTTGACGGTTAATCACTGTACACCAATCTAATGTATCGATGCTGGTGTTTATAAAACATTGACCAATCATGATATTAACGACACAAAATCAACAAATAACACTCCAAAATAGGTCATACTAGACTGCTAACAACTGATGACGCTGGACACTGGTTTTCCTTACAACTGAATAAATATATTTTATGTGGATGCATTTTTGAAGGGAACTAGGCATGCTCGTACGACTTTTACGACTTTATCACGAGCTAGGTCTACTACATATCACCGGTAGAGATGTAATTATATATGTAGGCCCCTATATACGGGTGTGAATCTAGAGTTTGTGGATCCGTTGAAATTGAATTGTCACACGTGCCACATGCTCACGTAATATAGCCATGTCATCAGTAAAGGGTTTGTAGGTAGAACTACCTTGTCAGAAATACCAGGCCCTTACTATGTCCACTTTATGTACAAAACTAGGTATGCATTGCTTTCGTTTATAGGACGAGCAACATGTTCCTAACACATCAAGACCGTAAATTAGGGTACCTGTTCTCATTACTGCACCGATATATATTTTGGTCAATTTGGCGTGTCCAACGTCATGAAGTAGTTTAGACATTTGGGGGTCTCGCAGGTCAGTTTACTCGCATATCAACTTCATTATGTTTGCTTATTGACGTATCCCCATATCACTTATAAGAATGGTATCGCTGTAAATGCTATTACGGTTTGTCATTTACAGTATTCACGTTCGTTTTTTGTACAATTTTGTCTAAACTGAGTAAACATCGGTCCATCACTTGCAAAATATGTCATCTAAGAGTCGGAAAAGTTTATGTTTCCATGGAGACGTCAGCCATTTTAATTCTTGTGGACCAAGGTCTATATTTGCGCTTTGGGCGGTGTTTTTCAGTTTTCGTTATGATGACGCTGGACACGCGATGACGCTGGACACGCTAACATTTCGATTATTTTCTCCTTTGACCAAGAAATATCGTGACTATTGGTAGTGCCATCGAGGGAGTTATAGCAGAGGGGAAACTGGAAGGCATGAAAAAGTTAAAACGGTGTACGTTGTCTAGGTTTTTGTGGGTTGCCTTTTCCGTCGATGGCTATGCACTTAAAACGCCACCGTATTTTAAAACTTTAATGTGCTATATTTTCCTCAAATTTTCATTTATTCCCGTATTTTTCAGGATTCCTTCGTTAACTTTGTAAGAAAACAATACATGTCGAAATACCGTGCAATAACAATTATAAATTGCTGTAGTGGACCAATCTAAACCGATGACGATGGACACGTAAAAAGTGGTCATTATATTAAAAACATTGTAATATTTTTATTTTTCATTTTATAAACATGATTTTGTTTCTGTACACAAGATATACCCCATCTGCACTGTGAAATCATAAATAGAAACTATAGCACAGCTTTTGTATGATAACGCTTCCAAATTGGGAAAGGTCAATTGGACATGCAATTGTGACCGTTTTGGGCTCCTTATGCCTACTTTTTGCCATTAAAAAAATAATAAGACGGACAAACTATATATGACCTAAAAGGTCTTACCAAAACCAATCTTTGGTTAAAAAGAGTTTTTTTTGGGGGGGGGACATTGGCCCTAAGGGTAGAATACTGGTTATTTTTACACAAATGAGGGTGATCGTCTGTGGGTGCTTGCTGTGGGTTAGATATACGTGACACAAATGCAAACCTATACATTTTTTAGAAACCTCATAAACCATGCAATCCAACTGTGGCATATCGGGTGCGATTATAGCAATGCCTATCAAACTTTAAGCCAGACACGGCAGGTAGATATCATTATTTTTTAATTTGATCAAACAGTTCAATTTTTTTTTGCCAATGCATGAAATGGGTCTTACTGAATAAAATATATATTTAACTTTTTTTCAGCCAGACCCCCGTTTCCATGGTAATAAAAAATGGCCGCCATTTTGTGCAAATATTGGCAAATTTGGAAACACAGCCATTTTTTAATTGAATCCTTATATAGTTATAATTCTTGCAAATCCATGTTCTCTAAACATTCTATTGTGCGATGACCAGAGCATTTTTTTAATGTTGTTTTTATTTTGTAAATAATATTTAAAAAAAGCTGTACCTTTCAAACTATTCATCATTTAGAAAAGTGTCTGATCATTGCTCACAGTAGGGTATGCTGAATGTAACAATCAAACTCTTATTTGAATAGCATAATTACTCGCAGAGATATCCTTTTTCCAAATGCAGAAAACATGTTTTTGAGAAAACGGCCGTCAAAGATTTGACTATTAATACTTCTGATACTTTCAAATTATGTGCCCCATATATATATTTCGTTTGGCATGCTTATAGAAATGATTATCCTGAACGAATATAACAATGTAACCATTATGTTGCTAGCATAAATACTCAGACATTTTCTTCCTGCAAATGTGATACATGAACTACCCGGTAAATTTCTTCTTGAATAAAGCTATCATCATAATTTATGCACAACTATTATTCAATATACATTGTTTCACAAATTATATATAATTTGTTTTAAAGTTTTTTTTACTAAATCTCTTTTGTGACACAAAATATGTCTTTTTTGCAACTAATACTTACGTATTTTTCAAACTTTTGATTATTTTAACATTTTGTGTAGAGAATAATAAGCTGAATGCAACACTTGACACCTTATTTGGTTAGCACAGGACATTACCTTTATTGCATCATTATTTTCAGAGATACTTCCTGCAAATGTGGTACATGGTTTTGAGAAATATGTCACAAACTGAATTGACAAAAGGAAACGGCCAACAGGGCCAACAACACCACAAAGGTCCACTGATCGTCAGACATGTAACGTTCAAACAGATCCACCAGCCAGGTATAATGGTCCTTCAGCCTCCTCGGTAACCAATTTCCGTTCATCTGACTGGCGCTTCCTGTATGCCTTAGCGCCTTCTCTCTCTGCACGTTCTGCCTTGGCAATGCGTAGTTGGTCGCGTTTCTCCGCAAACACCTGTGTCAGTTCGTTTGCTTCAGTTGCCAGTAAGTCTAGGACTTCTGCAAGCTGAGATGCACCAGCGTTGAAGGATCCGACAGCTCGAGCTATGGCACACATGAGTCTCCGGTGACCAATGAAGACGGTCTTCGTGCATCGGCTCCAGATGACCGAGTGCAAGCACTCGTTGCTGTTCTGGGTCTTGCCTTTCAACAGATGCTTTAGCAGATTTGGGTCTGTCATGCGCTTATACACTGGAACCATGGCTTCAGCAACATCATGGGACAGCGGGTGCTTGACGAGATCGGCATGTGGCGGAGGCTTCTGGTCACTGGCTTCTGCTCGCTGGTAGAAACACCAGGAATCCTTGCCGCTTGGACATCGTGTGTGATGTGGGTCGTCGTCTATGCTGACACAGTGAAAGAATGTTGCCCACACTCAGTTGCGCAAGTCGTCAACATCTCCTGCACCAGCATTCAGGGCGTACCTGTACTACTGCTGCAGACGTAGCGCGTTCTCCTTTGTGAGGCGACCCTCCCCACGCCCACCAAGCTTCTTCTCCTTCGCCAGCTTCAGAAGTGCAGTGCCCATGCGCTTGTGAGCATGGTTGAGGCACTTCTCCTTGTCAATCGTGACATCAGGGCCGTACGGTTCAAGGTCGACAACTGCCCTGTGCGCCTTTGAGTCCCCACCGCCCAGCATCCCAGTGTACATGAGATGGTGGCGGTCCACCGAGCCGAGCGGGACCACAGCTGCTTGGCGGCCTCAACCTCCATGGCGCTTGGAGCTGCCGTGAAAATTGATGCTGCAGTCATCTTGGTGTTCTTAGTACCAATCATCAAACGCTGCAGGGTCATCTGAATATTGGTGGCGCTTCAGGCTGCAGCTACGGCAGTACGTCGACAAAACAACGTAGTCGACGACCAGCCCTGTGACCACTTCGATCACAGCCGCAACACCGTGCATCGACATGTGGCCACGCTTGTGCCATGTCCCATCGAAGCTCACCGTGAATGGCACGGGCTGGTCCCGGGAAAGTCAGGCTGCATATCGTAGTGCATCGCCTTCACTGCAGCGACACTCTTGTTTAAGCACATTCTCGGTGGCCTCCAACGTCATGCGGACAACCTGCCACTCTTTCTTCTGAAACGTCTTTAGACACATTGGCGGGATCCCAAGGACACCGCATAACTCATTCAAAGCGGTGTGGCCGAGCCCAAGGTGGTTGAACAGGAGGGTCATCACATCATTGATGGCAAATGGCGATGGCATCTTTTTGCTGGGCAACGCCGGCGATGGGTACGTGTTGCCAAATTCCGATCCACACTTGCAACACACCAGCTCAAGACACAGCGCAAATCCCATCCGCTTCGCTTCAGACGTCGTTGCGTGCAGTGCCGGTCGAGATTGACAATGTGGACATTCCACTCCAACAGCGTGTCTAGCTTGCTGAGGTCCAGAAGACACCAGTGAGGAGAGTTGGCTGCGGACAAATGCAAACAGATGCTGTTTGTATGTAAATTGTAATAAATAATATGCTTGTTGTTATTAAAAATATT
>OZ023215.1:19273475-19313475 GCA_963995525.1 Escarpia spicata
ACATACAGTAAATTTGAATAACACAATTACTTTGATGCTAAAAGTTTTAATAAATTATGGTAATAAATTTGCCCTTGACTAAAGTAAACTAGATCAGTGTCGTCAGTAGGCACCAAATTTCCCTGATCATTGGAAGCCTTCAGCAGAGCCAGTTTGCTACTACTGACAGTCAATGGCGGACGACTCCCGTCGTCGTCGATCGGTGTGCTAGATCGCGATTTCGGGCTTGCCGACTGCGCAATAGAGCCCGTAGCTGTCACTAGCTTCGTCGCTGGAATGCGCCGCTCACGCGCCTTCTGCAGTTGCTGCAGGTTGATCAATCGTTTCTTGCGGCCAAAGTTGTTCTTGGTGTGACATTTAGCTACTTTTGGCTGTGTGGGACTGCTGTTCTCGGAAATTATTTCGTTGACAATGTCTACGGATTCTATGCACACCATGATTGTTTATATTCGGACGTAGCAACATATTGCATCTTGGGGGGGAAATCTACCAGCGGAAACCCGCGAAGTTCAAGCGGAACGTCACGAGACATCACGACGCTATTTGCATACGGGTGGACAAATCCGAATGCCTTATTAGGTAATGTTCGACGGTTTTAGGCGGCATGTTTGAGACGTTCCGTGTGGAATATGGTAAAAGAGGCAGGGCTAAACTATGTACTGATGGACAGATGACAGATCAAGGATTCCAGTCATAACAAACATGATGGCGAAGACCTAAAAGACGGACACGTTGCTAAGGTGTAAAGATCGTTTATTTTCAAGCGTATGAACAGTCGTCATGACAAAAGCAAGATTTCATTTGCACGCAGGGTAACTTTATTCATTAAATACATTTTTTTCATCACATGTTATATAAGTGAACTTAGTAGATGATCAACATAATAAACAATATGAATATGGCAAAATACGATTTTCTTTTTTTCTCCTCCGAAAATCGTCATTTCACCTGCTGTGTGTGTCTGGCCTTAAGCAAAAGTTTAAATAAATAAAATAATGGGAGCTTTTGAAGAAAAAAACAATACTTGTTTTTAAATATTTTCTCCCACATTCCAGCAACACTGTCTAACAAAGTAAATATTTTCGAAAATAACAAACCTTTTAGAAACCCTCATTATTTCGAGGATACTATTGAGAACAAGACATCTACCAACATTCATAGCACAATCTTGTAAGGAATTAAGGTTTTAGCGTTTTTCGTGACAAATGCAGGAAATAAAAAATTGGCTGATAAAGATGGCCGACAAGACCAAATTGCATTAAAATAATTTTCAATTATTAAAAAAAGTAAATGTATAAAACATAATAACACAAGTCAGACTTTTTAGTATACATCAAAGTATATTATAAAATAAAAACCGAGCAAGATCTGTTTTATCAACCAATATCCTTTAACCTTAGTTTCAATGACTATTAATATTGTGATGGGTTTTTTCCTTTTGTGCACGGACAAACCACTACCTCCAAGTCAATGTCGTGTACTCCAACACTGTACAACAAAAAACGTGTTTGTTTATATTACTGAGGGAAATGCTGGTGTTCTTGACTAAATCTGGGCTGCTGATTCCAAATCTGACGTCAAAATTTGGCCAGCACGTCAGGTGTTCAAGTTTTGTATATGTATTAATGATACCTAGCATGCTATTGGAGACTTTATGACTGTATATCGTCATATTGTAATCTAACAACAGTGCTTAATAATTACGTTCACGTTATATACAGAGATAACAATGACTGGTCTCCAAGTGTACAATGTAAATTGTACAAATAAAGAACATAAACAATAAATAGAAAAAGAACCTAATAAAACATTATAACATGCTAACCTGATTTAAATATATTCAGCGTAGGCATCGGAAGTGTTAAAAAATGTGTGAGACACTTGCTCTTGTGCGGATTTTCCGTTGTAGGAACCAGCAGCCGTCATGTTTGGGTTGAACCGGTCTTGATATCTAGTTTCTTCACAGAAATGTCTTGATGAAACCTTTTGAAAGTAAATATTCCGAATAATAATAATTGTTAAAAGAAAACCTCCCATTATTTTGAGGAGACTATTGGGGGCAAGACACAGACGTCCGGAAATGGATAAGCAAACCCAACCAACATATTATCATGCCTATGTAGGTATTATCGCTAGTCACTTTACTAGCCGTCTTACTAGATATCGTATGTCTTATGCATGTGAATCTACCTAAGTTATACTAAGTTTACATATTGTATCATGTCATTTTATGTATTGCCGCTAGTCACGTACAGGTGATTTTACTATTATCGTGTCTTTCATATGTGAATGTATGTATATATATATATATATGTGTATTTTAAAGTTTCTTCGCCGATAATGGAGGTTGACTAAATCAATAATAATATTACGGCTTATCGATTCTGGTACTGACCAACCCTTGTGTATTGATGTGCCTCTGAGTTGGTTTCCGAGGATTTAGGCGCAAAAGAAGTTACCTTATTATTATTAAGATTACGCCTTAGAAAACCCAATATACTGTTTGATTTCTTTGTTAATTGATCAATGTGGGACTTCTTTGAGAAGCATATGCGACAGCAGCAAAGTGCCGAGTCTGTAGCTCAGCTGCTTCCCCCAATATTTACCACGTTCAGTATTGGAAGAAGAAAAGAATAGATCAGTGGGTTCAACTATCGACGTTTTTATTGAATAAACCTGTGGCCGGTTTCATGAAGCGTTCTTACAGTTACGCAGTTACTTAGCGTCACGTGTTTCCATAAACTCCTATGTTCGCTTATATTAAAAAAATCACGTCAATTACTAAGACAATTATCTTAGCGTTAAGAACGTTCTTAGCCGCTTCATGAAACCGGCCCCAGGGCCACTATTTCACGCACAGCGATTATACTGATTTCCGCTGAGTGTGACGTAATGACTTCCAGCGTATTACATTACTGATACCGACATTGGATGATTGGTTACGTTCCCGGTATAGACATACAGACGTTCGAGAAAAACCCGAGGGAACAAAAATAAAAAAATTAGACGCAGGCAGACTCAGTCACCGGCTGTCGCTGGAAACGAAGATGACGATTGCCTGCCGAGGGTGGTCTCGTGGGTTCTGGGATGGCTCGGGAACCCACTAAATAATTGCGTAACTTCAAGTACGCTTCATGAAACCGGCTCCTGATTCTTGGACTGCAGATCTTAACCTAAGCAAGGCTGTTCGCGGTGGAAGGGAGGCTTGCAGGTCTTCGTTCCTCTTTTCTTCTCTGTCGCTTTGGTTCGAAGTACGTCGCTACTCAGTAGAGAGAGAGAGGGGGGGGGGGGTGAGAGGATTAATGATAGGCTGAGGGAGAGATTGGGGGCGGGGAGAGGAGGAGGGAGAGATGGAGAGAGAAGGTTGAGGGGAGGGAGAGTCTATTCAGAATGCCTTTGAAGGCGAACACTTCTACTGGTCATCCCGGATGCTTAGACCATGGTTGAAGTGCTTGTAAGGGTAGCAACTCAGGGGAGCTTCCGGTGCATTGGTTTGTCTTGTGGACTTGGCTCTGGGCACACGTTGATGCTGGTTTCCTTAGCATCAGTCTAGCTGAAGTACAGTGTTGGTCTTTCCGCAGCATGCGACGATTCTTGATGTGGCAACGATAAGTGACCTCGGTGTCACTTCAAAGCCATATTAATTGTAGACACCTTTGTAACACGACCTTTTTTGCATACTTCCTGAAGTTGTGGTCATCACACAATCGATGGAGCAGCTTCTTGTACATAAAGCAGATGATAACATATCGGATTTGATGATGGATTTCCTCCTTGTTTAAAGTTTGTTGGGACAAATAACTTCATAGTTATGGGACGTATAAAGTCTTTCAGAGGTTCCTCCGATGACTTTGATTTCGGGAAGTCCCGTTTCGTTGTCTGGTGTTGTTTGGAAACCGGCGTGTACCCGATTCCATAAAAGGGACTAGGTGAGAGCTCGGGGGCACGTTCCCCCTAGACATTTGGACTTGGCCGCGGTATGCCTGAACTACATTAGCGTGCCTCCTAGACCTTTAAATGTGCCCCCGTTGCAGAAGTTACGGCGGCGCAGCGGCGAACATTTTCTAACAGCACCCTCCCCGGTCTTGCGATGCTATCAATCGAGCCAACACAACATAGCGAAGAAGCTGAAGTTATGGAGAAATGGCGAAAAATGTTCTACACCATTTTGTTCGGCCGCCAGTGGAGGTTTTAGTGCGCTCCCTCCTAGACTACCCTCTCTGGACCCGCCCCTGGCTACTGCTGGCCGTAAGCGTGACATGCCCCACATTAGCATGTGAATATGCGAGAATGTTTGTATGACTTTGCATTTGAGTATATCAACAATACCGGTAAATACAATAAATATAAAATAATAAATATGCTCTCTCAGATGCCTGTCACAAAAGCTCCCTGGCCCAGGCATCTCAGAGTTTATATATTATTTATACCTAACTATATAATTATTATTATATCTGGTCACATATGTAATTTCTACATCTAAATATATTATAATAAATAAATCACAGGTGCAGAAGACGAAAATCACCCGAGATAATATCGGTGATGATTTCACCAGCCTTCATGTAGCAAAGTGCCTCGCTCTCGTTCTCATAGACAAGCTTAAATTAATGGGTGTAATTTTTGAACTCGACCACATTTGTTCTCATCAGACCATTTGTGTTTGATGTTAACGCCAGTTATGATCTCAGGACATCTAATGATGTTATAGAGTTTATCGGATTCTGGTGGAATTTCTAGTGATGAGCTTGATTAGATGTTCTTTAAGCTGATCGACCGTAGCACTCGTAAAGAGGATCTGGCCATCTGTACATTTCAGTATTTGTGTCCTGATCTTAATTTGGGCTATTAGGACAGTCTTAGCAGTGGTCATAGAGATCTGTCTGATGTTATTCTCGATTTCATCTCGGGTAGACCACAACACGTCATGCTGAAATACCACCTCAAACCACTGTTCCTTCTTTCCGCAGGCACTTATGCCAGGTGCATGTATTCTATAGCGTGAGAGTCGGAGTTCTGCCTGGCGATCTATCTCAAGCTGTTTGCTTCTAACCCTTTCTTCCTGTGTGTTCTGTGTGGCACAACTAATGGCATTGTCTGTGTATCTGTGCTCTGCTCTATCATCCTGCCTAGCTAACCATTCGCCTGATTCATTAGCTTCATACGTTTCGGTTCCAAGTGGCTTGTGGTAGCATTTCGAGCATCACCTAGTATCCCATCACAAGACTCAAAGTTACGCTAGTAACTGATGTTTGACGATTTGTATGACCTAGCTTGCTGTACAAATGTGTCATTTGGGTTGTTGAAGCAGCCACCATCAAGCTGGGTGGCGAACCATCGTTCAACTATGACATGCCTTTTCTTTTAGCAAGGCGATTGTCTTATCATTGCTGGATGTTGGCTTCTTGAGACTGTCAAGGATAATGTCGTCCTTGATGGGTACATCAGCAAAAACAGATGGCGTGCTGGGCCCGAGCAGTGAGCTGGCATCCTCTGACCATGAACGAAGCTTCTCTCTGGCTTCGGCATAGTTCCTGTCAAGAATTTTCAAATCTTGGCCAACCAACCGCATCCAGGGCACAGTCATTACTTTGCCAATGACTCCCAAGTGTTCGTGTTGTTACATGAAACACATCCACCTTCAGAGCAATAATTTTTTTAAGGGTACACTGTTGGACAGCATTTCCAGGAAGGCTAATTCTAACAAAGAAATCCTGAATTGATATGTTGTAGTGATAGAGGAGGCCATTGTTCAAGAAGTAAATATGAAAACGGTTGCCAACAAACAGATGCAATACGATCGACCTATTCTGCATCTATGTGGTTACAATTCGTGTGTCTTTCAGATGTTGTCTAAGAGATTTGACAGTTATATTTGGCGTCATAGAACATTTTACTAGTACAGCGAACAGTTGCTTGTGTTTCAGATTCCCCCTACTAGCGTACGTATATTTGTCAGCTGTTTTCATTTCTTTGATATTACTAGTACCCTCAAAAGATTTGATTACTCTGTCGCATTATTTTGCCATTCCATCAAGAGGGTGTACTGAACAGCGGAAACTATCGAGTTCTCTCCCAAATTCCTCTCCCAATTTGCGATCAACTGCTTCATTGGTTTTGCATCTATCTGTCTGGCAGTGCCGCCCTCTAGACGGCTGATGCCTATCAAAAATGTTTGTTTTTTGTAACAATCTCTGTTCCTACTAGATGACCTACTGATTTGGTTGTCCCATTATATTTGACAGTCAAATTGGTTTCGCCTATAATGGAATCTGCAACCTGTTGCTGACCGATAACTTTAATTTCTTTGCACATGTTGTTATGTGCTGTAACTGGGAAGTGGTTCATCCATATCTGCACCTGTGACGGATTTTACTACCATTCTAATAGCCTTTGATACGCTGGCCTGAGCTAATCCTAGATCTAGCAAATGGTAACTTGCTTGCCGAATTTCATATTTGTATGTTTTGCTAGCATGCATTGTTGTAATAAATGCATTTGAATTGTCAAGAGTGTCTTTGGCTGAGGCCGATTCATTTTGCCAGTACATAATTTCTTGATGTAAAGAATTCACTTCGTTGGCCTTTTCTTTGGCTTAACGCAACATATCTGTAGACACTATTTTATAATCAGGATGATGCTTAGCTTTGAATCGGTCACGTTGTTTTCGGTTTGGTAATTTTGCCTTCTGCAGTGCATCACGCAGCTCTTTATTTTGCTTCTTTAATTTTGACAAAGTTCTCAGTTCAGTTTTGACAACACAATATTTGGAGACCAATTTTGCCAACGAATCATCCTTCAAAGTTTGGTTTATTTTTCTTCTGTCGAATTTTTGTAACCGTGCTTTCATTTTCACATTCTCCTTCATTAGTCTCACATTCTCATTTTTAAGTTAAACTTTTCTCATTCGTAAGTTTCACATTATCATTCGTTACTTTCATATGATCTTCTTCGGTTAAAACTAATCTGTCCTGAAGTATCTGTATTGTTTCTGTGAGTTTTGCTGTCTTGACCGAATAATCAGAAGTTATAGATATTATTGTCAAGAGAGTCTCCGAATGAATCTGGAGAAGACTGAAGTAATGTGGATAGGTGAACAGGAGATAGATCTGCATGTAGTTGTTGACGGAAAGACCATTAAACAAGTGAACAGCTTTGCATACCTGGGCGGTACAGTGTGTGGGGTGGAAGGAGTAACACATGGAGAGGGAGGGAGGGAGAGAGAGACAGAGAGAGAGAGAGATGGAGAGAGAGAGAGATGGAGAGAGATGGAGAGAGAGACGGAGAGAGAGAGAGAGAGAGAGAGAGAGAGAGAGAGGGAGGGAGGGAGGGAGGGAGGGAGGGAGGGAGGGAGGGAGGGAGGGAGGGAGGGAGGGAGGGAGGGAGGGAGGGAGGGAGGGAAGGGAGGGAGGGAGGGAGGGAGGGAGGGAGGGAGGGAGGGAGGGAGGGAGGGAGGGAGGGAGGGGAGGGAGGGAGGGAGGGAGGGAGGGAGGGAGGGGGAGGGAGGGAGGGAGGGAGGGAGGGGGGAGAGGGAGGGAGGGAGGGAGGGAGGGAGGGAGGGAGGGAGGGAGGGAGGGAGGAGGGAGGGAGGGAGGGGGAGAGGAGAGAGGAGGAGAGGGAGGGAGGAGGAGGAGAGAGAGAGAGAGAGAGAGAGAGAGAGAGAGAGAGAGAGAGAGAGAGAGAGAGAGAGAGAGAGAGAGAGAGAGAGAGGAGAGAGAGAGAGAGAGAGAGAGAGAGAGAGAGAGAGAGAGAGAGAGAGAGAGAGAGAGAGAGGCAGAGAGAGAGAGAGAGAGAGAGAGAGAGAGAGAGAGAGTATTTAACTGGATTTCTAGCTCTTCTGAATTTGTTGCATTCACGTTTCACATGCATAAATTGTAACTGCAAGTAACTATCTGATATACACTTGATGTCTTCTCCATAAACTGAAACAAGGGCAAGCTTGATATCTGACCATGAAATGTTCATTTTCCTAACTTTCTGATTTGACATTTGGAAGTGGATCTCAAAAGCTACCTGTGGCGTCATTGTTTCAGGGGTTAATCTATTCAAAATGGCCTAAAACTAAAACTTTTAGGTGAATTCTATCCCTAGCAGACAACAGACAGATGTAGTACGCGTGACCATGCTTTCTAAAGTCGATAACTGACCTAACTTATACGCACAAATATTGTTATGGAAATTATGTCAAATATTTGTTTGTGAGTCTGCAAGAAGTTTTATGATACAGCAAAATACTGTACATTGCAGAATGCGCCTACCTTTAGAATTTATTGATATTTTCATTTATTGTATAGTATTCTGTCAGTCAGTATTACTCTAAAATGTAAATAATGACAGACTAAAACTTATCTTCAGTGTATTGTTATTCTTCAAAGGTTTCCAGCACAATCCTTCAACATGAAATAAAGGAAAACCGTATTAAAGTACATGTGTATATATATATATATCTTTATTTTGCTGACAAAACAACTGCAATATAAAATAAGGGAACACCACACAAAGCTATTAAAAAATACGTAACACCATACGTGATTTATATATATATATATATATATATAATTAATTATTCGCACAAAATACATCAGGATTTAGGTACAAACAAGTTTGATTGGGCGGATTTTAAATTGTAGGAAACGGCGTGACCTACATTCTGTTCGTATCACAAACGAATCGAACATACGAATATTGGATCACTTCAGTCTGGGACTACGCTCGCATTGTCAGACCCAATGCTACACCTACAATTGTAAATCAATTAAAAACTATGACTAATTTTAGAATAGCTTGAAAAGCCTACACTTTAATCCGTATCAGCACAACTATTTTCTGATTTGCATAGGGCGGGCGCGCCTATCCAACATAATTATGCAACGCCAACGTGGCGTACGTGCTGTCGCACAGCTCGCGCGCTTGTCTGCTAAAGTTCTATGGTCTTCCACTTCGAACGCCAGACAGCGTGCGACATGCCTATTTTCGACGGGCTGCTGAATTTTTTCGCATAAGCCCACAAGCATAACATGCATATCATATTAAAGCAGATGTACATAAAATTGCGTATAGACGATAATTAAAAGGTAAACGGTAACTTTTACCGTATTTTTTAACGATTGTTTACAACGTCAAAGTTAACAACCACTTACCTCAGTCAAAATGGTCGGAAACTGCCCGCGAACTTGGCTATGACGTAGTTCAGTCTTTCATTGGTTAATGTGATCATCAATACAGGTCGAATGTTAATTTGCATAATGTTGCCAAGCGATCTTGGGGAATCTCCCAGTCTTGGCGGGAGCCGCAGCAATAGCGTCCAAAACCGTCAAAAATTTCTGGTCTAGAATCCGAGTACACATTTACGGTTCTGCCCTTAACGGAATGTAATGTACCTATTAATACCCTGGAGTGCAGCCTGGACCTGGTAATTCGATTTAATCCCTACGCCTGACCCAAATTTTGTATTATGGGCCAATGTCTCAAAAAGTGTACAATTAACAACAATCGTGTCCTTTGTCTGTCTTTCACATCGTCAATTATAAAGTCAGTCTAACGAAATTTTCACAATTTATTGATGTCACTAAGTTCTTTCAGGACATGTAAGGTTTGACAGCCTTGTTAATTTTGTTTTGCGTGTCCAGCGTCATCGGTTTACACGGGTCAATTACATTAAGTTATTATTGTTGTTGTAGGATACCTATACATGTATTCTTTTCCTACATGTTAAGTAAATAATAAAAAAATTGATCTAAACCTGAATTCGACGAAAATAAGACACGTTAAAGTGCATAAAATATGGAGGGGCTTTTAGCTGCGTGTCTAGCGTCATAGATAGAAAAGGCTTTCTTCAAAACAATAGGAAACATACGCCGTTTTTAAAATATTTTGTTTGTACATACCAACAACCACCATGCTATAACCACATCAATGGCAATAGCAATATTCACAATATTTCTTGATCAATTGAGGAAAAAACGATATTGCGTATCCATCGTCATCTGTGGGATTACCGAAAAACACTGCTAAGAGCGTACTCTACTTTGACATAATATATACGAAATACAGGAATCAGTGCATCCGTGGCGGTCGCCTCTAGGCTGGTGGGTACTTTTTCGTTTCCTACAATAAATATTTAATGAGTTGTAGTCCTGTATGTACGTTTTTTCATATGAAACGGTGTAACAGAATAAGGCTAATATAATAAATTAATAAAGGTAACACAACTTATAGCGTTAGTGCACTTAACAGCTGGGTTATAACAAACCAATGTCAATGAACGATAATGTGATACGTTGATGAACTTGATCTGCGGGAAAGTTAATATATAACAATACTAATGTCTAAGGCTAAGCAACTTGATGACGCTGGACACGCCAATATAACCAAATGTATATTTACCTACTGTAGTTGACACTGACATCCTAACTTTTAGAGTAGATGAGTCAAGTACACATTGCTCTTCATATAAAAGAAAACATTTCACATACAATTTAGAAGAACACTTTATTTCAAACAAAACATACTGACGCTGGACACCTGCTGATTAATGATAAAAATCAACGTATCTAAGAATAATTTCCGTTTAATAAAAGCTATCAATACACATTTGAAGAAAAAGACAGGCAGCAAAACAATATAATGCATTTGGGGGATATTAAAAGGTAATTTGAAGAATTATGGCCTATGGGCGTACTTACTCACGTCGGTAAGGTTGGACATGCGGCTATGGGTGTGATCCTGGAACGCATATCGCTTACATATTACCGTATCCGTTATCTCACGTGATCTGCTCACCTCATGGAATTATTTTCAAAACCATTTAAGCGTTGCAAAAAATCAAAATAGAGGATAATTAATATTGCGTTATACATTTTTAGAATACCCTGTCAACTAAAGAAGCGTTATCATGGCAAGCCACGACATGCAGCCGTATTGGGCTACGATCTCGCACCGTTACCGTGAAAGAAATATAGCACAAGACCCCCACTTCTTGGCCCGTCGTTCCGCTCAGAACCGGGCACATTATGTATACGCAAGAAACCTCCCAGACCATAAGCTGAGAGCTCAGCGAGCGCACAAAGCTATATGTGTAAGTAGCGTGATAACTTATTTGTTTTGAGTTTGACTTATCTTCAAGTAATTGTGTATATTTATTTTAATATTACATGTAAGCTTTCTGTTACATATTCATATTTAATGTAGAAATGATGTATTAGTAATGTGCAAAATGTAAATGTATGCATATAGAGCAAGACATCTGCAGCGGCAACTCCTACAGTGGAAGTTAGGAGGTCGAAGAGACGCGACCCATCCCTTCCACCTACTACAAGTGAGGTGCCTACGTCTTCGCTGAGTTTGGCCGACTCAGACTACATACCATCATCAGGCATTGTGTGTTGTGTTACAAACTTGTCAACCATTACACCATACAATTTATGATACTAACTGTGCAAGATTATTATATTCCTTTCAGAAATATGTAACAAAATAATGCACAACTAAGCAAATATTCGTATAAGAGCATAATTTATAACTGCATGCTAAATAAGGCATGTTTCTTCCCTGTAATATGTAGGCCACAGTGGAGGATTGATATCGTTTACAAACTAACTGCATGGGCCATGATTATGACAGCCGATGTTCTTGTTATGGACACAACTTTTCAGTGGTCTCACAGACTACCGCCCGCATGGTGATATATACTTATTTCTGTTACATTATAATACTAACACATATTTGTAAACCGTAATTTCAAGAAACATATAATTTCCGGTCTAACATTCATAGTTTATGTTATAAGAACATTGGAATTTGCTGTCTTCTTAACTTAAGTACAACCTGTGTCCTTGTTTGTTTCCTCCAGAGAAACCCGGGTCGTGAAGATGAATTTCCCCAACTACATTTATCAGTAGCACAAGAATTAGGAGCTGGCGTGACAGCTGAAATACTGCTGGAAACCTACCCAGGAAAAGGAGGTAATCTGTCAAAAAGAAGCTAAATGCCTTGAAGGTGAAGACGAAGAGGCTGCACAGACGAGTATGTGTTTTGGAGAAGCATTTAGAAGCGCTCTACTCGTAATCAGAAAGAAAGATCAGGGCAAGCAAAAACTGATACGAACCCCATAAACACGGTTTTGTTAACGCCGGTACGCTGTGCCGACATTTAATGGGGAAGGACGGATTGAACCCTTCGCGAAACAAAGAAGTGAGAAAGGTTCTCGCTGCCCATAAGTCACTTGTGATGGAAATGCAAGATATTCCAGTCAAAAAAGGCAGTCAGTCTTCACAGGACGTCACCTAAAGAGAAGTCGGACAGTAAGCATGGTCGCGACGAAGTTGCATGCACCTAGGCTGTACAACACTTGAAGGCCAGACGTATGCGGTTACACGTGAATGAGTTCATGAAGAGACCGGATAATTCTACACTTCTGCCAGGCAAGATGATATGAAGAAGGTGCAGAAATATACTTTGACTGCTTATAAGGAACAATAAAGATTCAACGTAGACATTGTTGTCCATGCCGCAGCATGTTTAAAATGGTGTTCGTAGTTGTTTTGTAATTTTTGACGAAGGATAATGATTGTCTTCAATTAAAGCTAAATTACGTGTCAAGCGTCATCAGTACCCATTTCTTAGCTCACAGTTTGCCTAGTCTTGATCCCCGGATGCATATGACAGTTGGCACACGCAGAGATAACTGATCGGGGTTACCGATTATGTATCAGTTATAATTCCACACACTTTTCTGAGAGAGCTGCACTAATTGAAAATAGGCCATTCCAAGAAACAACTATCACCAAAGTGACAACGAGGAAAAAAAATTGTCCAAGTCAAATTTAATCGTATACCTCTTGATTCTAATTAAATGGCATACACATTAGATGATCCAAAAACAGTTTCCCATTTACATGTAATTTTAAATGCTCTAAATGTACGCATGCAGTATTGTAATTTTTCGTTGATTTAACAAGATTTAACAAGATTGCCACCCAGAGAATTAACTCTAGGTGGCAGGTGGACAAGGAAGGCCTTTGGCTTATCGAGAGTCCGACCCCTTTATCTATGTGTATCCCGCCCGTCTGAGGTATGTGTCGATTTCATTTTTAAACATATTCACGCTACTAGCACCCACACAATCAGCAGGCAATCTGTTCCATTCATTTACAGTCCTTTGTGAAAATGAAAACTTTCTTATATCCAATCTACTCTGCTCCTTTGCTAATGCAAGTTCATGTCCTCTAGTCCTTCTATCTTTCTTAACTGAGAAAAACATATTTCTATCAATATTTGCATAACCCTTCAATATTTTAAACACTTCTATCTGATCTCCTCTCAATCTCCTGGTCTCTAGTGTTGTTAAACTGCATTTTTTTAGGCGTATTTCATAGCTAAGATCCCTCAGATTTTGTATCATTTTAGTTGCTCTCCTCTGCACTCTTTCTAGCATATCTATGTCCTTCCTGCGATATGGCCTCCACGCTTGAATACAATATTCTAAATGAGGCCTAACTATTGTTTTGTACAGCGGTATTATTAGCTCTTTTTCCTTATACGTTATGTTTCGCCTAATTAATCCAAAGATTTGATTTCCCTTTGAAGCTGCAATTCCGCACTGCTCTGAAATCTTCATATCAGCACTAATGGTTAACCCTAAGTCCTTTTCTTTTACAGTAGTACTTAGTACAGTACCCCCCATTGTATATTCTACTTCTTCGTTCCCATGTCCTGTGTGAAGGCATTTACATTTCCCAAAATTGAACAGCATTTGCCACTTTTCAGACCATTTGATCAACCTGTCAAGATCATCTTGTAAATGCTGTCTATCTCCATCACTTTTAATCCTTCTAAACACTGTTGTATCATCCGCAAATTTCAACACCTTGCTTGTTATTTCATCATCCAAATCGTTGATATATATTAAGAATAATATAGGACCTAATACTGATCCCTGTGGTACCCCACTCAATACCGATTTCCAATTTGAAGCCTCCCCATCAACTACTACACGTTGTCTTCTGTCAATCAGCCATTGTTCTATCCAGTTTATTATACCATTTCCTATGCCATGGGCCTTTAGTTTAAGCAGTAATCTTTGATGTGTCAAAAGCTTTTTGAAAATCTAAGTAGACGATATCTACTGGTGATCCCTCATCTACCCACTTAGTGATGTCTTCCAAAAAACATAACATATTTGTTAAGCATGACTTCGCTTTAAAAAAACCATGTTGAGATGGGTTTATCAAGTTTTGTTTAACAAGAAAATCCACCATGTGATCTTTAATTAGTCTTTCTAATAATTTACAAATCACTGATGTTAAACTCATTGGTCTATAGTTCTCTGACTTGTTTCTCGAACCTTTTTTGAATAACGGTATAATGTTTGCTTCTTTCCATTCTAAAGGAACCACTCCCTCTTCTAATGACAAGTTGAAAACTGTTGCAAGTGGTCATTATGATGACGCTGGACACGCGATGAAAATCACGTTTGACTTCAGTGACTGTCATAACAAAAGTAACAAATATTACATTGAACAATTTATGGAAAATATGCCTCAATATATGTACAATGAGAAAATATAACTTAATTTTTTAGAATCGAACATTTATTTTTGAACCTACTAAACTTAAAATAAAACCCAATTGTACACTTTTGGGGACATTGGCCCTTATTAACTCAAACTCTGGTCAAAATGGAAATGTTTCAATGTATCAATTCCCCTACATTATTCGTGTGATATTCCACCAAATATTACGATTATCTTCACAAATCCGACGCGACAGTGTTAGCGCGTTGGCATGGTTACGGTCACGTGGGAGAAATGGTGGCGCGGCCTTAGTTAACCTGCCACTTGCCAAGCAGCGCCGCTTTAAAATCTGACATATTATATGTCAGCTTAAGCAATGCAAGCATATTGCAAGTTCATTTCATGCAACTAATATGTGCACGTGCACATCTTAGAGTTTAGATACTGATACACAGTGAGTAATTGACGTATTTGAACAGACAGGCAGTTCAATATGGGCGATAATTGGTGACAATTTGTAACAGCAAGCGGACACTGCCGCAAAGCCAAATTGCAACAATCTAGGGTTTATGACAAATCTGGGATAACGGAACACAAATTAAGCTATCAGCTGAACCCTTTAACACTCTATGGCCACTTGCATAGAATCTGAACCCACATCGATTGCGTCATTATCACTACCCGGGGCCGATTGTCTAAATTTTTATGTGCCGTGGCATGGGCGTGACTGGGCCTTAAATTATTAACTTAAGTTATAATTCAGACAGTTATTGAACTTATTCTCTTTCCCAGTTCCCGTAGCTGCCCAAAATCGTTTGGTTGATGACACTATTACCATAATGTATATAGCCCTTAAGCCTAAGACAAATACAGCTGTGCTCCAGGAAGATCTTCACAAACTTGGAAAATGGGCCATAACCTGGGACATGGAATTCAGTCTTCAAAAATGCCTTGTCATACCTGTAACAAGAAACAAAACTGAAAAAATCAATACATGCTTCATGGTCAAACACTAGAAACTGTTTCACAGGTAAAATATCTTGGTGTAACCATAACCTCAGATCTCCGGTGGAATGCCCACATAAATAACATTTGTCTAAAAGCAAATAGATCACTAGGCTTCCTCCGCAGAAATCTCAAAGTTCTGTCAATTCAAATAAAAACTCGGGCCTACTTCACCTTTGTCAGACCCATCGTGGAGAACAGCTGTACTGTCTGGGATCCCTATACCCTCACACAAATAAACAAACTAGAAATGATTCAACGCCGTGCAGCCCGATATGTCTTATATCGCCACCACAATACCTCTAGTGTAACAGACATGCTCCAGACATTAGGATGAAGATCCCTATCAGACAGAAGAACCTGTATGATGTACAAGATAGCAAATGGCCTAGTGGGTATACCAGCAAACCAATACCTTATTCCTGTAAATATAGTCACTAAAAAACAACATTCCTTATCTTACCTTATCCCTCACTCCAGATGCAACTACCACTTGTATTCTTTTTTCCCCAGTACCATTCGACTTTGGAATTCCCTCCCTCAATATATTGTAAATCAAAACAGCCTGGATGCGTTTAAAAGCAACATCCAGACTTTGCACTACCCCGTGTTTTAGACGTTAACAAGTTCTTCTGCACATATTTCTGTTTATTTACACAATAGTTTGTGTTCTTATATATTGCACTCTAAAAACAAAAACAAAATGTCCTGTTTGCCTGCCAAGCCACGGTACCGCCTGTATCCTCAGCATGTTGAGGCTAGGCGTGTATTGGAAGAAGAAGAAGAAGTTGCTTATTCTGGCATTAACACGGATGGGAGTTTAGAGAATGAGATACCAACTCTGTGAATCCATGACAGTTTTTTCCCATTTCCCTGCATGACATAGATCTTTTACTTCCTCTGGCATAGCCATAGAGTGATCGACACCAGTTGGCAGATGTTTAGCCTTTAGAGAACTTTTAAGGTCAAAATGGCACTTCGATTTGCTTCAACATATGCTGACAAGCGGTGAGCAATAGAGTGATGGATTGTGGGAAGAGTATGAGCTCCCATTAGCATTGGCGTCAATATCCACACAAACGAACAAGTATTAATGTAGCTCTGTTTTTTCGCACAGTTCACGCGCGATTACCAACATCTGCTGTGGCCAGATTAATGCAGTCCGGAGCACTATTTCGACTTCACGAGTGCCCTAAATTCTAAAATGCAATATTTTATAACTTGATGTGGAATGGTGGCATGAATGCATCTGAGATATCAAATTTTATCAAAAGTATAGTTATAACTGCAATATCGAGGTTGGCACAAATTCTATACAGGTATCACACTATTTCTCAGTTCATTCCATAGTGATCCTGCTTTAGTATAATTTACTCTGCTGTGTGTATTCCTATTGAATTCCACCTCTGATTACAGATCCAGTCTCACAATGGCAGCTGTTGGTTGTGTTGATGAGGAGACACTTGATCGACTTGTCAACGCCATTGTGGAGGAGGTGCAGGACTCCATGCTCAATTTTGAACTACAGAAGGCTGCACAGGTAAGCAAATTCCACTTACCAGAATACAACACCATTCAGATATAGAGTGCCAATCATACTCAGTAATCGCAATCGTTTGTAATCATGGAATTGTTTACTAAACAATACAATCATAGTGTAATCAACTATACATATGTAGTTGATTACACTGCTACAACTATACATATGTAGTTGATTACACTGCAATAACTATACATATGTAGTTGATTACACTGCTACAAATATACATATGTAGTTGATTACACTGCTACAACTATACATATGTAGTTGATTACACTGCTACAACTATACATATGTAGTTGATTACACTGCTACAACTATACATATGTAGTTGATTACACTGCTACAACTATACATATGTAGTTGATTACACTGCTACAACTATACATATGTAGTTGATTACACTGCTACAACTATACATATGTAGTTGATTACACTGCTACAACTATACATATGTAGTTGATTACACTGCTAAAGTAATTGTGATAATAATAATTTATTTCTGCCAAAGTAATTGTGATAATAATAATTTATTTCTGCCAAAGTAATTGACATTGAATAAAATTCAATAATTACAATCACATTTACAATTGTTTTATAAATCAGATGTATAGTTACATTGCTCATATCCCAATGGGTTTCTGTATTTGGTGAAATTTTATTAATCAGAATAATGTAGATCTGTCTAGACACTTCAGTAATATTATGAATCATTAAATACTTTTAATGATATACAAATCTTGTTTGTACATCATACATTTCCTAATCATCGGATTGGTTGTGACAGGATGAGGTCAGGAGGTCAAATGTACGAGTTTTCGGGATCAAAGATGTTGTAATAACAGGCTTGAAAGCATCTGGTGAGTACAAGGATACACTTTGACGGTATTAATGGAACATGTTTTCATTCAAAGTGACAAAGTGAATCCATTTGGTAGAAAGAGTCAGTCAAGAATAAAGAATCTTACATGAAGTTTTGGATGATTTGCAATAAAAATTAACATAAAAGTATAATTAGACAAATATAAAAATGTTAGGATATATACTGTAGACCCTACTTAATATAACCACATTGATACGGAAAACAATTTTATTATATATATTAAATGCTTGATTAATTTAATCCGCTTGCTTTAACTCGGCAGGAATTGGGAATAAATATGTCCCAGCCAATATATTTCATTCTACTAAAGGACTGATTATATTATCCACAATTGGAGTAGAGTCCACTGCACTGGTCTACAAAGATGATAAATATAAAATGAAAAAGTTTTTAAAATCTGTCTTTCCTAAGATTGCGTTATTCACTCATTGTTTTACGAACATACAGAATAGGCTCCAATTATAAGTAAACAATGTTTACGTCACCTCACGTCATTTTATGAAACACTCCGTATCCTTGCAGCGCATGCACAAAATCACCATGATATAGGTACACCTAGTTTTTTGCGTTTACCTTTTTTATCGTTTGTTTCCTAACATTGCAAATTGTGTACATATCTTAAAGATAACTGAATTCCGCACAAGACTGCTAACTATACTAATCAACTTTTAAATTAAATGTGTGAAACATGATACTCTGTGTCTGCATAGAATGCGGTGCACATCCCCAAACTCTTTGTCAGCTGATTTTTTCAAATGGTGTTCATTCAAAAACTTCCAACAAAAAGCCATATCAAAAACACCCCTAGCACACAGCAGATACACTAAAGAATCCAGTGACACAAGTTATGTAAGGGGGCGCGTGATACTGTAGTGGTTAGCATATCTGCCTGACATGCTGGTGCCCCGAGTTCAATACCTGGACCGGGCAGGTATGGTATATTTGGTGTAAAAACCTGGCTCTCAACATTGGGGACTGTGTATCCATCGTGACTCGGAGATCATGTTAATGTCAGTCCTGTCTCAATTTGGGACGTAAAAGAACGACTGAGGACGACATGCACCCTGGCAGTGACCACCCTCAGTGCCAGCATAGAAAGGTCGGCTTGGCGATAATGTTCTGAAAAAGGCTGAAAAGTTGAAAGAGACCTCATAAGACCAAAACATTGTAACCACAATATATACAGACTAGTCAGTTAATAGAACGTTGTCGAGTGCTAGAAACAACTAGAACTATCCATAAGATGATACTACCTCCACGCGTTGTCAAGTTAAGAAACGTTTGCGGCTGTTTACGGCCGCTCAAGGAAATGGGCATCTGGCCCCTTTTGGCCTTTCAAGGTCTAAAGGGTGAATAGTACTCCATAATACACAAGCAAGTTTTCGCAGCATTGGTTTGAAATCATCTACTTCAGGTGTCACTGCTAAGTGCTTGAATGAGCAGTTAACGTTGTTCCATATAATCAGTATTGTCAATGAATGATTGCTTCTTGTTTCCAATCACTTAGTCACAATCTTGTGTGATCAATGATCATCTCGGTTGTAAAAAAAATTAGTTTCCAGTGAAATGTATACAGTTATTGAATGTCCAAAACATGTTGCGAAAAAGATGTCATTGACATTGTTCCAACTGATACACTTACGACGTGTTCGGAAACCTCAATTTACAGGAAGACAAAATGTAATAAAAGCATCAACATCTCAGGGCCATTGGATAACTTTCCTCTGATGAATATTTTGAATAGTTGCGTAAATTATCATCCGATTAAATGTAATATGTTGTATGTTTATGTCAACTATTTGGCATTAGTACTGCCACCTAGTGATCAAGCCTTTCCTAGGTTGGCGATCAAAAACGATATAATCAATCATTTTTTTTGGCCAAACTGACGATAAGGTATTACAATCAAAATGATTCCCAACACTTTAAGCATGGAAACAAGCAGTTTGGTTCAACCAAGCTTGCAATCTGTATAACTATCAAATTACTCAGAAAAACTAATTGCTTCTAGGAAGAACCATCTTGTGGGTATGTCATCAATAGAGAGCGTGTCGGCGTGTCTCATTGGTAATCTGATAAATGGTTGTAAGGGGTGGTAGTATAAATTTGTTGTGGCCCAACAATGTAAGTAAGTAAATCATTTATTTCCAACAATATTTAATATTACACATCACAATATAACAAATACAAAGTTGTATGTGGAATGTATCAAGGTATGTAGGTGGTATTTAATCATCGCCATGTATCATTGGGAAAGCTACAGTGGTACCACCTATTGAGTGGAACTTACACTAATGCACACTGACACTATTGTGGATATCAGGACAGGGAACATCATGCCAATTTAATCACCCGGCTATTGGCAGTGGTTTTGGAAGCCCGTTTGGATCTCAACAGGTCCCACAGCATATTTAGTCAATATTGGTCGGGTGGGTGGTGTTTTTTTCTGGACCCAAAGTGTAGGGATTGATCAATCAGCTTCGGTCACTATGGTCCCTAACTGACCCTCTCCCTGGTCAGTCCTTGCCATCAATCACCAGATTCTCATGTCTCATGACAGGTGGAGGGTCATCAAGAATATAGGACAGCAAAATCTGGAAGAGATGCCTCTAGGGCAGGCCTCTAAACTACCAGTGGCTATTTGTCTCAACACCCTGGCTGCAGACCATGATGCCTCGAAAATTAAATAATGGTTCACAGCCAAATTGACTGCCTTACATAACGGTGTGTCCAAAAATCTATTTGATGGCAACTTAATTAGGTATTATGTGATTTGTCTTTGCTCACTTTACCTTATTAAAATGTGGCCCTTCTTCTGGTATACTGCCGAGCGTCAACTTACTGAGCATACAGATGGTGGACTGGCAGGCGAACAGGAACTAAGTGCTTGGTGGAGCACAGTAGCTAGAGCATTGGACTCTCAATCGAGAGAACCATGGTTCAAATCCTGTACTGCGGTGTTGAACCATGGGCAAGTTCGTTCACTCTGTGTTGCTCCAGTTCACTCAGCATTAATTGCAGCATGGCTGAATCCTTTCTAGAGAAGTCGAGGTGTTGTTCAATTGAACAGGTCTGCCGGGGAGAAAAGTGTAAAGCTCTTTGGGCAGTCCTTAGGACTGGATACTGTGCTGAATATGAACTTAGTTTTATGTACATAATGATTTATAAAAAAAATAATATGTAAATAAACAGAAAAAATACACGTAGAACAGTTGCGTACATGTCAGCTTCATCCACCTTTGAGAGACGGTGATGAACAGACCGAGATTCAACTCTGTATTGAATTGGAATTCAATTGGTGAAACATCTGTAATTATTTGCTAAGTACTAGTGTATGTTTATGGTAATTGGGTATGTGGCATAAATGACATGTTTCTTCTTGCCCAAGGTTTTCATCATCAATACTGTGATTTATAACTGTGTGTTTGGCATTTTGTGTTTTAATTGTTGTTGGTGTTGAAATAAACTGTAATGTCTCTGTTCTCTCAATTTCAATTTAATATAAAACAATAAAAACAGATTGAATTGGAATTTAATTCGAATTCAGTCCAACATAGTAAGGTTAACTGATCAAAATAAAAAATAATATGCTAATGAATGTTATGTGACGGAGACAAATACATTAATCCTCTTTTTGCATGTTTTACTTTTTACACTACAAAATTAACTTATAAAAAACAAACATGCTGATTAGAATTGGTAACGTAATTCGCAATTATTGTGCAGGCATATTTGTATTCAGCCATGATACAAATAAAAACGTGCCCTATTTGCACCAGGAAGTGATGAGGCATTCTCTCTGCATATTAGAGTTTGTTATTGTGCCTTATCTAACGAGAGGTGACAGAATCTGCAGTCTTTGGAATCTCCAATAATTGAACATGGCTGTGCATGAACTTTTGGTCGGTCAGGCGTTTTAAATGAAAAAATCGCTCCTTTATTTTGTGTGATTGTGCAGTATGCTGGAAAGAATAAAGAAAGAGCTGCTAAAATGATTCCAGAACTGAGGAACTTTAGTTATGAAAAAACACCTAAAAGAATGTGCATGGTTTAACAACGTCAGTACCAGTGAGATTAAGGGGTCCGTTCATAGGTTTGCAAAGTCTAGAACATTTTAAAGCGTTTTATATTGGTTTAAACCCCACCAGTATGTGGGGTGGAACTTGTGGTTTTTAGTGATCCTAAATGGCTTTAAAAACCACAGGCAATACCTTAAACTTCAACGTTATTTGCAGGTATGGATGCCTATCTGGCTAGCATAATTACCTTCTTCAAATAAATGGTTGTTTTGAGAAAACAACCATAAGAGTAATGTTCTATTTACATTTGATGCTACTGCCAGTGTTTGGCATGACCACTTTTTTATGATGTATGTTCACTACCTAATTGAACATAAATTTTTTAATATTGATGTTACGTATCTGTCCCAATAACAATTTCACGTGCTGCACATGAAATTATTACATTGTTTGCATAGTTATTTTGGGATTAACAGCGACCAGTTCACTTAATAATTACTTTTTCTTATGTTGCTATCATTTAAATCAACTAGCTACAATCTCAACAGTCTTTGCTGACAACCCAGAATTGTTTATCATCCTACTGATTGTTCTACGTGTTGTTTATGTTTTTATGTATGATTTATACAACATTTGATAAAAATAAACTCTATCTATCTCTCTGTTGATCACGTTTGCCCTTGAGTGTATGTTTTGTCAAATTTGTGTTAGCTTCAGGTGGTGCCAGTTGTGACAGAGGGTTTACAGAGGTATGGTTTGTGTTGTAGGGTGGGATATGACACTCCGGAATGAGGTGTACAAAAAACTACAGACTCAACCCCCCGTGCCCCACCCCCTGGCCTCCCCCGAACAAATCAAGGAACCTGTCAGCTACATCAGGAAAGCTCAGGTGCGACTAGCATGAACATTGCAGTGTATACAGGCATTCATGCGTGTACACATTGTTATGTATGCATGCATGTACATTCACATACGCACTCACATACATGTATTCACATGTACATATTTACACCCACATGCATGCATGCACACACAGAAACACTTGCATACACACACACCGCACCACATACACACACCATGCATGCATGCACACAAACACACACACACACACACACACACACACACACACACACACACACACACACACACACACACACACACACACCACAATGCACCCACACATAGTACAGCGGCTAAGAGTAAGAGCCAGAAATTTGACAAATTGTTTGCTTTTTGACAAAAGCATGAAAATTTGCACATATGTAGTGTATGATATGTAGAATCATATAAAGCTAGGTATCCATCGCTATCGACCTGGCACCTAGCCCCGCCATCTTGATTTTAAAAATGGCCGCCACTTAAATCCATTAGGCAAGTATATCGGCGTCTAAGCAACATAGAAATATGATCTTGGTGTCTAAACCAACATTTCCAAGGTTGATGAATCCAATTCTGTCATGTGCAGTATCCAGAGATGGCAGCCATATTGAAATTCAAGATGGCCACCATGGAAATTCATCACCCAAATATCTCCGCTTCTAAGCAAGATATAGACAAGTTCTTTGTTTCTTTGTGTCTAAACCAACATTTTCAGTGTCGAGGAATCCATTTCTGCCATATGCTATATCATCAGATGACGGCCATATTGAAATTCAAGATGGCTGCCATACATAGATGTTTTATGAACATAATTTTATTGCCTCTTGATATTGACGTCTATGAAGAATCCATAGGTGGTTCATATGTTTCAAGGTCAAGGAATCCAGTTGTGCCACTTGCATTATTCCCAGATGACAGCCATACTAAAAAACAATATGTCTGCCTTGGAAATCATCTGTCCGAATATCTCAGCTTCTACACAACACAGAAACATGATATTGGCATCTATACCAACATATTCATGGTAATTAATCCATTTTTTCCACATGTTGTATCCCCAGATGACAGACATATCAAAATTCAAGATGGCTGACATCTAAAATCATATATTTTGGTTTAATTTAATTCAGCTTCCGTGCAACACAAAAATGTACTCTTCATGTTTATTCCGGAAATACATGTGTACGCGAATATAAATAGGCTACAACCATCAAATAATGGTTACACAGAATATCAAGATGGCTGCCATGCATATAAACGTTCTATGAAGGTGATCTGAATGTGTGTTGGGTTTAGGAATTCATACCTGGTTTATGGTATGTGTCTTCATGATTATAATTGTTGTCAAATTTTACTCAGTTATATTCTCAACCGTATTATACCTCACAATATACATACTCATGAAAAATAATATCCAAATTGGACTACACTTGGATTTGCAACCACAGTTCACTAGGTCTTGGCATGGCATCGGTGTTTCTGGGAGTTGAAGTCCAGCATGGTTTCCATACTGAATCAGTTGCTCTCCAACCACAGTGTCCAAGACCAGGCAGGTGGAGATTAGGCACAAGAGCATGTGACATCACATAACCAATTTAATAAACAGCCCTTCTCACATATTGGCGCAATGCATGCATTGTTGGTTGGGTATTTCAAGTGGTACCAGACCCCTGGGCATACAGCTGTTTCCTTGCTTAATCCAAGCAAACTAAAAGTCTTAATGTACATTTCAGTGATGAACCTCTCTACCTCATTTAGTGTACATGAGTTGACTTCTTGTGATTGTTGTATGACAGGACGAGGAAGATTTCTGTAACAGCGGGGAATGGAGCCCATGCTAATTAAGCCAAGTTTTTTCCTCGATCAAGGAAACTAGAGACTATATCACACCAACTCAGGAGGACATAACATTTCAGATTTCACAGGTTGTTGGTTACAATGGGACAAAAGTGGGTTTCAATGCCAAAATGTTCATCTATTTCAACAGCAAGGAATTGACTTATGGCCAGAATAACCACATCTGTATACACTGTTGGATATCCACTTTGGGATATCCTTGGTGAACATGTGCTACATAGAGTAATATGCTGCCGATGTCCGCCTCCTCATGTGTTTATGGCTGGAGATACTGCAGGTCGGTGGTAACTTTCTGGTCTGTGGTCACAACTGTCTGTCCTTTTGTGCTGATGATTGCCTATCCACTTGGAACGAATGTCCTTACACTGGGTAGCAAACAGTGAAACAATCTCTGAGAGTTTCTGCTATGTATTTTGTGTTTTCTTGTTGGTTGCTTGAGGATGTCAGCAAAGTAGCTATTACATACAATATGTACCGGTACTCTTCTGACAGTTGCCAACTGGGATGTAATGTATATGATACATTATTGGGCACCATCGTTATCTGCCCATCTACGCCTGGATAGCATCGTCATCCAACACCCTTGTGTCGAGATATGGACCAATCTGCACTGATGGGAAGTACTGTTTGGTAGAACAGTCAGTCTGTGATCCTTGTCATAATTGGCGATTTCCAGTTCTTTTGTCTGCATGTCTGCCCTACTAAATTTTCATACATGTGTCCTTAACAGTGTATACCATTTGCATCACATAGTTTTATTCTTAACTAAATGTGTACTTGGAATCAGCATATATGTGCAAATTTCAGCGATTGGATTATACAAATGTTTAAATGTTGACACTAAAGATTATATTTATTTAGCAAAGTTGTTTTGTATGCCAGAGTGTAGTACATTTTTGCTTTGTTGAGTTTTTAATTGGCAGTTTGAACACGATCTTCCAACTACACCTTGACACCTGTGATATATCTGGCCATGTCACAATTCACCAGTCCAATGATTGTGGATTTCCTGTCAAACTTACAGCACAACAGTCACTCTTTATGTGCGATTGACTTGATCATGACACCGGCCTAGTGCTATTGCTGAGAAAACATGTTGTGGTTTCTGCACAACAGAATGCCCGTTCGTATGGTGAACTCGAAATGTAACCATTTGTACTGTCCATTCTTAACCAATGGTATATTTCTCTTCAACAGTATATGCACTGCCATTTATCTTATGGTTCTGAATATAACTCAGAAACTGCTGCCAACAAGAATTGACCTACTCGTGAATATATATATTCATATATGAACCATGTATGGATTCCTCAACCTCAAGAGGCACTAAAATCATGTTCGTAAAACGCATACGTAGGCCAGCCATCTTGAATTTCAATGTGACTGACAATTGAAGATATAGCACATTGCAGAATGGATTCCTTGACCCTGAAAATTTTGGTTTAGACACAAAGAACGTGTCTTTATGTTGTTTAAAAGCTGAAATATCTGGATAATGGATTTCCATGGCGGCCATCTTGAATTTCAATATGGCCATCATTGTTGGATACTGTATAAAACAGAAATGGATTCCTTGACCCTGGAAATGTTGGGTTAGGCACCAAGAACATGTATTTATGTTGTGTAGTAGCCGAGATATCTGGATAATGGATTTCGGTGGTGGCCATTTTTAAAATCAAGATGGCGGCCACGGAATAGATAGATGAATCTATATATAGATGAATCTATATATATCATAGTTTACATATGTGCCAATTTTCATGCTTTTGTCAAAAAGTGCACAGTCATATACGCATGTACCATTCATCCAATGCATTTCCAGGCATTGAATTTGGTGGCGGCAACACACTCACTTACTGCAATGCTCCGACAATTAACAATTGGGCATAATGCTTCACAAATGAAACAGTGATTCACTGCCAAATTGGCCAAATTATAAAGATGCCCTCCTAAATCTATGAAAGTTATATTCAGCTAGCCTTGTCATCAAGTTTGCCAAATTCGAGGCCTGCCATGATGGCAACATGAACATGTGTAGAATCAGCAAGAGTCTGCAATAGTCAGCAAAAGTCGGCTGCTAAGGAGCTTGCACCACGGATGTCGCTGATGTTTGCATTTTCAGATGAACTGGGAGAAGCGAATTCTGAAAAGTGTCAACAGTATGTGTACTGAACTGAGTGTACCGCTTGCTAAGAAGGTAAGCTCCATCTTTTTAGAATCCCCATACTGTTAATGAATCTGTTTCTCATTGAAAACCTTATCCCACACAACATTTTAAAGAAAAAAGTGCTACTTTTCTTCTGAGAGGTTGTACATAAACCACTGAAAGTTTGACGCCCCAAATCCGAAGCATTTAGGAGGAATATTTAGAATTTGAGCGTTGTTCCCCAGTCATCTCTGTGTCATGTGAATGGTCATATTTGTCATGTGACTGGTCATCTACATGTGACTGGTTATCTGTGTATCATGCGACTGGTCATTTGTGTGTTATGTGACTGGTCATCTCTGTGTGTCATGTGACTTGACACCTCTGTGTGTCATGTGACTGGTCATATCTGTATCATGTCATGTGACTGATTATCCTTGTGTCATGTGACTGGTCATGTCTGTATCATGTGACTGGACATCTGTGTTCTTGTCACTGGTCACTTCTGTTTTGACCATATGACTGCTCATCTCATGTTATGTGACTGGTCATCTGTGTATCATGTGACTGGTCATGTCTGCAGCGGCCAGAGAAGGAGCAGAAGGACATGGCATTGAAGTGGACAGAGCTGGGTACAGACGAACCTGGTCAGTTGTGGTCTTACCTTGTCCATCAGATCTCATCCCCACTCCAGTAGTTGTTCTCTTTCTGCCTGTAGGGTGACAGTAGCTTTGATACTGGAATAGATTATATGATCAATGATTGTCTTACAGACACGTTCTTGATGAAATTGTAATATCGATTGCGTTTAAACCAATGTTTAATGTCACTGTTTTAATCACTGTTTAAACCAATGTTTAAACCAATCTTTAATCCACTTTTTAAACCACTGTATAGACAACTGCTTAGATAACTGTTTAGTACACTGTTTAAACCAGCCTTTAAACCAGTGTTGCATAAAATCTTCCAACACCATAAATCATGTTAACATACAATTTGGTGATTCTACTTATTAAAAAAAACATTATCAAATGGAAGTTGAAGTATAATCAGAAATCATCTTCTGATCGATTTTTTGAAAGGTATAACTGTTTCTGTTGTCATTTATAGTAATTTCTTACGGCAGTAATTGTGGTATTCTACCATGTATAAGGTACTGAAACACTACATTATTCCTGCAGACCTTATGATTACTGTGCACTTTTTTGAACAGACTTGAGTAAATTCCGTCCAGTGTATGCGCCGAAGGACTTCCTTGAAATAGTGTCGAGTCTGAAGAATCCAAACTTAGTGGAGAGTTTGGAATCAGCTGGGTATGTACCGACGTGGCAGTTTACCCCCAGGGTTAGATAGCCACGGATGTCTTCCTGCACCCTGGATATCTCCCCTCTCCAAAATAAGTTCTAGAAATAAGAAGAAATACATATGGGTAAATGAAATTTAAAATTTGTTGTATGGTGCAAGGGAGGGGAGGGGAGGGGAGGGGAGGGGAGGGGAGGGGAGGGGAGGGGAGGGGAGGGGAGGGGAGGGGAGGGGAGGGGAGGGGAGGGGAGGGGAGGGGAGGGGAGGGGAGGGGAGGGGAGGGGAGGGGAGGGGAGGGGAGGGGAGGGGAGGGGAGGGGAGGGGAGATTTATCTGGAGGATTAGAGATATACTGTTAAGCTGGAACTTTACTGCATCATTTTGTCCCATGGGAATCCAAATCCACCAAATGTACAAGATAATTTGAATGATTTTTAGCTACTTAAAACTGGAATATAAATAAAATATTTGACTTTGAGGGTCATTCTGATAATTAATTTGAATGGAAAACACCAAATTAGTTTTATTTGCTAGTACTTGAGGAACATATACACTGAAGCCACAGTTCTCATATAAATTAATCTTGTGATTATTTTTAACATCAAAACAGAGGTTATTAAACATCATGTTATGGGGACATTTTTTATTTTGGAAACGTCTAAGTGTGATTTCCACTTTTGAAGAAAATGTCGAAGATAAATATATTGATCATGATTCCGTCCCACACTTCTCTGTTTTTGTTTACAAATTAACGAACACTTGCACTAGACCACCCACACTGCTACATGTGCTTGTATTTCATCCTAGTCTGAGCTGTCTCGTACTGGCGTGATTGAGAGTCGGTTTTTAGAGAAATCACCAGCACGTAGCATTCCGTCTATGTAGCATGTCGGAAAACTACAGCATTTCCAGATGGAAACTACCCCAAATAAAACCCACGTAATCTTTTTTGAAGTAACAGATATTTTGGAGCAGTTTAGTTTTGTTTAAATTGTTCCTTTATTCTTGATATATTCTAGTTTCTTAATCGTATATACAGTGTAGCACACTGAACCTATGGAAGCCATTCTGAGTATAATTTTAAAGGACTTTGAATTTTAAAATAACTTTTACAAATTGGTGTAGATTTCCCTTCATTGTCCGCCAATTTCTAAAAAGATAAACTGCAGCATTTGTAAAAAAAAATTTATCATTGGTGTCTTCTTCAAACAAAGTTGTTTGTGTACAAATATAACAGGGAGGTACCAATTAAAATAAGTCACAACAAGATCAAGTAAACTAGAATCAATATTTATTATTCTCTCTATCTCTTACTATATAGATATAATTACTAACAACCCACTATGATAATCACATCCACATAGACTCCTGACCAGTTACAACACTAAACTAGCCTGACTACAGAATTTAAACCAACTAATGTGGGGGCTTCGTCTTTCCTGGGAAGTACACCCAAAGACAAAGCCATCTACTAGACTATTGATAATTAATAACATGTGGTTTCTCCAAGACTTCAACATTCCATAAAGAAATGTAATTACCATTCTTATCTCCCTTATCACAGAGAGCAAGCCCCCTGCCCCCTGCATGTTATGTCATTTAAGTCCTCACCCACCCCTCTAGCATCTAATCACTAATGTTCATTCATAACCTAATAATTATTCATTCATAACCTTATACAATATAATGAGCGCTCCCACACAAACCACAAATATCTGTAGTCTGGTAATTTTATAACAGTGTGTATTGTGTAAACATAATTAAACATTAATAATTAATTCAGAAAAATGTGGAGTATTTAATGAATTGATTCGTTATTTTTATTGTTCTACATTAGCTTTTAAGATCAGATACACCAAATCGGCCAATTAATATCTTGTATTACGGATGTCAACAATCTTGACATAGTATTTTCATCGCTGGTGCAACAGAATTCTTCTCATGCACAGCACATGTGTGTGGCAATTAGCACTCACAAATCACATTCCAACATCTTAGGAAAACATAATCCTACAGAGATTGATGGTAAAACGCATTCACGTTTTTGTATGTTTTGTAGTTTTTAGCAGAATAGGCACTGCTCAGCACAATCGACATTAACATTACTGATGTATCGATGCTATTTATAGTAGGTTTCTAATGATGTCCTGGATGTAAGGATATAGAGAAATTCCCGAGTGACCAGGAACTCATTTTGCAGTGGCAATTCTGATTGTATTGAGTAATCATAGAGGCTGGTCCAAAGAAATGCAGTGTAGTGTCAGGTTAATTGCTACTGGCAGTGCCAGTACGAATTAAGATATTGTACATCTCTCCAAGGGTTGGAGTCAAATACATGTACCTGGTATTTGGACTTCTACTTAAGGCAAGGCTCTACCCTTCTAACGACAGGTCTCAATAAACACTTCATAACTTGCTCAATGATCAATGGATTTTGATAAAATTTTCAGCAAGGCTACTGTATAGACTTGTCAATATAGGATTTTTTTCATTTTTGTCCCACTCATTTGCATATGCCTCATTTGCATATTGAAACACGGAAATATGGATACTGAAATACACATATACAAATGACACATTGTAGTCAAAAGTAACAGTCACATATCAAGGATATTTTGCATTCATGCAAACAATAATGTAATTAAAAGAATGAACCAAAATGGTAAAGTTGTTGCCATTTTTTACAATAATATAATAAAAAGAGGTTGGCATTGATGCAAAAGGTATATTGGCAAGCGTCCCGTTCATCACAAAATTTTTATTTTTCAACATAATTGATTTATTTTGCCTCATCCAAGGCACCACACCACCAGCAACATTTCCTCCAAATTTCATACAGATAACTTGAATATTTGCCTAGATATCATGCCAAACATAACGGAAATATGTCGAAAAATCAAAGTCGAGAAAAAACACTCTAAAGTTTAAGAATGCAGTATTAACATGAATATTGATGAAATGCAGTACTACTAGTGTCACTATTGCAATCAACCAATGAAATAGCTTGTTATATTGCATTTGGCATGTTATGATGTCATTGACAGGCGTATACAACCGAGCAAGTTGGTACAATACGTTTTGATCTACGATAAGTAGAACTGAAGTTATGAACCAAACAAGTTTCATGCATAATTAATTAGATGACAAATGGAAACAAAAGGACATACAACAGTTAGAAAACAGTTGAAATGGCACATTATTAGTTGTATTTTGCAAAACATTGCATGGTATACTGAAAGTAGATAAGCAATAGGTGCTATTTTTGTGGAAAACACAAAATTGGAAGAAAAAAAAATTCAGGGGTTGAGCCTTGCCTTAAGTACATTTTTTCAGTACTCGTACTTGGAATTTTGAAATGACAAGTACTTGTACATGCCACAATATCAAGTGCATTTTGAGCACATAACATGTATTTAGAATACAAAATAATACTTCTCTGTGGTTTTGCCTACACAACATTGATGTCCATCCTGATTGTGTCAACAATTAATATTATATTTTCAAAATAGTTGATAATTGGCACCTGACTGAGACATACTTATACTTGGATTTATACTTATAAGTTGTTTTTTGAAGTTTTGGAATTTTGAAATGACAAGTACTTGTACATGCCACGATATCAAGTGTATCTTGAGCACGTAACTTGATTTTGAATACAAAATAATACTGATTTTTGTATCAACAATTAATATTATATTTTCAAAATAGTTGATAACTGGCACCTGAATCATTAAGTCTGAGGCATACTTATACTTGGATTTATACTTGCTAAGTTTTTGTTTTGAAGTACTTGTACTTGACCTAATTATATGTACTTGTACATCAAACTGCACTTGATCATATATACTTGATCACGACCCATGACACAACTGACTACTGAAGTAGAAAGTAAATGAAGGTACGTTGTTATATAGCGCAGTATCCAGTCCTTAACTAGGACTGTGTAAAATACTTTACACTTTACTCCCTGGCAGACCTGTTCAGTTGAACACTCCTCGACATCTCTGGGAAGCATTCAGTTATGCTGCAATTAATGCGCAGAGACTAATTTATACACAAATATCCACCAATGTCTATAGCCAGGTACTCATTCATAAAGCTGAGTAATGTAGAATGAATGAAATTGCCCAAAGTTCGACACTGCAGCACAGTATTCGAACGCGTGTTCTCTTGATTTAGAGTCCGATGCTCTAGCCACTGCACCGCTGCGCCCCACAACTACACACTCTCCCACTAAAGTTATCAAAATTTGGCCATGTTTGCCATCTACTGTCATCCCTGTGTGAGTTAGGGGTGGTCTGAAAAGTTCTTAAATTCCCCAAGTCAATAATGTTTAGTATTGCCCCAAATCCCCAGCCACCCCACTAGTTGGGGGGGGGGGAGTGGGACATGAAATCGCGTGCGCACTCCCAATAAAATGACTACTGGTCGATCCCAAAGTATCGTCAAACTACTCCATGTATGAAACACTCAACTAAATAGGAACGATTTGGAATGACCTGCCTTTGCATAATCGTGTCGCCGTCTCTCTCGAACTATTCAAATCTCTCAGCTTAAGGCACATCTTTTAAAGAAAGTTATTGACGATTATTTATAAAATGTCTTCATTCTAACTGTTACGTATTATCGCTACAGGTATGGTTTATTTTATACTGCATTTTATTATTTGTTTAATTTAATTACTTGGTTGATTTTAAAGCAGCAGATAGTTTTATTTTAGATAGTTGAGTCTAGTCAATATTTTGCCGATATTTTATGTAAATTATTTATTTACAAATGTACATCAAAATTTTGTATTAGATTCTTATTATAGGATACATTTTCATATATATATATATATATATATATATATATAATAATTATTGTATTACAGTGATTATATTTTAAAAAGTTGTATTTTAGGCATCTTTGGACAGGTTTTTATATCTGGAGACATGGTGCTATACAAATAAAATGTATTATTAATATTATTATAAATATGTGGAAAGGAGGCAGACCACTATTACACACCATGCCCTTTCTAAACAATGACGTTCCTATTAAGTTAATCTCATGTGTTTTTCAGATATCACATCAAATCGTCTGTCTCACAACAGATTTTTGTTCCTAAGCGTAATAAGAGGCAGGCTCTTCCTGGTTTTTATTTATTAATTAATATAGTATTCGTAAGACTATAATAGCTATGTTGAAAGTATACTGTCCACTAAGTTATGTTTAGTAAGCCTGAAACAATGTTCACTATTTGGAAGGTACGCCCCGGAGCATATTCAAATGGTAAATAAAACATCCAGTTTCAAAACAAGCTTTATTGGCAATAATGCCGAGGTGGGCTGAGTTAACCACAATATCCTTTGATGTTCAACAATTTCCCATTTTATCACATTTAACACGGCAGACTTCCTGTTACAAATTACTATGCTGGCCATGCCCTTAGCCAGAAATAATTTTTTGCTGGTCTTGAATTAATAAAAATGTTTTCTAGCACATGGACGGCTTGTGGGGAGGCCATTCACATCAATCACAGCCATTAGTGGCCAATTTAGTTTTTTCAATGACAAACCGATGTCGTTTGAGCCATTTATTTAATTAATACTGATCCTTTAAATTTGCTTCAATACCAGTTGTGCCAATGATAGTAATTATTGTGGGCCCCTAGGGCCTAGACTTGGAACTATTAGTTAATCAAGTGGCCAGCTGCCCCCCTCTAAATTCTACCATTCTTATCAGTTGTATTGGTATACCTTGGCCTATCATCTGCCAGTCTTGAAGATGGGCAGATAGGTCTCTGATTAAGCCTCTTACTTACTTACTTACTTAGTCCCTTGACCGACTTGGTTGTTGGGGGGCACATAAGTGACACTGCAGCTGTGATGTTCCGCCGTTCCTGTCTGTCGGTGGCTGTGACGAGGAGATCTGGCATGGAGATGGCCGTCCATTCCATAACATTGTCCATCCAGCTCTTCCTCTGACGTCCACGGCGACGTCTGCCTTCCAGGGTGCCCTGCAGGATTGTCTTTGGGAGGCTAGCATGACGTGTTACGTATCCAAACCATGTCAGTTTCCTTCCCTTGACAGTTACCAGTAGAGGTTCTTGTGGGCCCACCAGGGATGTCACCTTTCTCTGCACATACTCATTGGTCTTATGCTCCATGTAGGATATGTGGAGCAGCTTCCTCAAGCACTTGGTATTGAATGCTTTGATCTTTTTCTCATCCTTAGCAAGGAGTGTCCACGTCTCACACCCGTATAGATAGGTTGATAGTACAAGTGATTTGAACAGGCTATACTAGTACTTGGTTGTGAAGCGTATATTACTACTTCTCCAGATCCTCTCTAATCTTGCCATGGCTGCTGTTACTAAGCCTCTGACGTAGGCTAATTCTGGGTAGAGGAACAGACTAGCTCCCTTTAACATGTGCAAATATGCTTTCTCTGTAGCTGCACCCCAAATCAGGAATCAACTCCCTTTTACTGAAAAATAATCTGACACTATAACTGCTTTTCATAAAATAAACTCAAGACATCTCTGTTTGAAATCATATTCCCACCCTAAACCTTCAGTGGTCTCTTTCTATAATTATGACTCTTGCACGTCCTTCATGATTTTCCCTAATGATACTTGCATGTTGTGCCTCTGAGCTCAGATTCATGAGGATACAGGTATGCTAGAAGTCTGTTATTGTTATTAAGGCGTATTGAGGTAACGCCTGCACTTAGCGGAGATCAGAAGCTTACTTTGACAGAGGGGTTGATATTGTTAACGTGATTAAAACAAAAATGATGTCATTTGTAACACTGCCTCTAATGTGGTTCACTTAATCTCCCTACATCCATTGCATTTCCTGGAAATGTTGCAGCTTAATTCACATTAAACAATTTGGTGTGTAATACTGCTGTGTGATTTCCTGGAATAGCCTTTTATACCGAACTGTTTTGTTTTGACAACTTGGAAGGGTTCCTACTTCCTGGAAGGGTTTGTAGGTGACAATGTCAACATGATATCATTGTTATGTATCCCGTCAAATTTATGTTTCTGGCCAAGAAATTGTACTAAGATGTTGAGTTGACGTGATTCTGCATGCAAACACTTCACAGTGTTAACATTTTTTTATTAATTTAATTATATCATTATTATGTAAGACCCAATTTTTTTTATAATATCACATACAAACACCTGGAGATAACTCTTACAATCCATGGCAGGTAACAAATTTACGTACTGGGATCTTGTAGTTCCCAGTACAGACACCTGGTAGAAGCACCCAATTGTTTTTAGTGTCTCTGCAATAAAGAGGTTGAACTAAATTTGTATTTCGAAACGGTAATAGGCCCTCTTGTTTGTTAGCTTGGTGGTGAACTACTGAACTCAGTTAAGTTTTGCTGTGGTTTACTAATACTTATGATTCTCAACATACCGTTCAGTGTATGTCATGCATGCATGCACCCTCACACGTGCACACAGACACTCACATGCATGCATGCACACACACGCACGCCACACACAAACACACATGCATGCACAAACATACACAAACACACGCGAACACACACACGCCACATGCACGCACACATATCCACACATTATGAATCTGAGCAATCTTTGTAGATTTTCCACCCGGTGGGGCATTGTTCAAGCTACACTCAAAACAAAAGATCTTCATGACCTGGTGAGTAGTTTTAGATGTGCTTCAGTGCTATTTACAGTTAGTAATTCTAACTCAGGACTTGGACGTTTTGGAGCATTTATGACGTGAGAAATCAACACATAACTCTTGTGATAGTGAAGCATCTAAGTAGCTAAATCAGTAGACAGGATATCTAAACATTTTGCTGTCATTTTTGTCCATCATTCACCTTTCTGCTACCTTTTTAGTGCTATATTTCACTTATAATAACCAAAATAACTACTGAAGTTATTAGTGCCTCTGACATACTTATGTGTATGTTATTAATTTCTTTTATGAGTTTCTTAAAATTATACAAACTGGTATTTTACGACTTTCATATTTACAAAAAAATTTCACTGATGGACCATCACTAAATAAAAACCCTTTTTAATGTATGTTATGAATTAGTGTTTCAGCTACAATGTGTGAAGAAACGGTTACTTACTATCTGAACAATTTCTACTGACATTTCTCAATTCAAAAAAGCATGCAATAGTCGATCCAGCTGCCTTAACCCTGAGCTTGCGTGGTTTACTCCATTGATTCTCTCCGTGCGTACTGACACATAGGGCAGAAACACTGCACGTCCAGTTCTTCCCGTCTGCAGCTTGCTTTGCGGTCAGGTGCCAGCTAAAGTGCATTTGTTTTGTTAAGTTTCCTCCACATTTTGTCTCCAGTTTTTTACTCTCTTTTTCCTTCAGGCATTCATCTCAGTGCTGTCTTTGTTAGGAGTTTGTGTGGTGAAGAATGATATATTCCATAGTTGTTGATGTTATGCTGAAACGTGGCACACAAAAGGACTATGTTTGAGCTTTTGCTATTTTGTCGATTATTATTGATTGTTTCTGACAAATATGCAGGAGCAGCCACAAAACTAGTTCCTCTCAATGACGGTACAAATTGTTGGTATGAATAATATATCAGTAATAATGATATAGTATGATTCATGTACCAGAATCAAGATTGTTTGTGATGCTTCACACATTAATAACATGATCTATGATTCTTCAAGAAATGGATACCCATAATACTGATAATAAATATATTTTTTAATAAATACACAAAATAACAGTATAATAATAATAAAATCATAATTAAACTATGAAGTGGTATACTAAATTATGTAGTCAGATTACGTTTTAAAATATTACTAATTAACTTGATTTATATTACAGACAATCACCATTGTTAATTCACACTTTGAATAGATGGAATGCAGTGCTTTAGTGATGAATGATGCTTACAATTTCATATACAAAGTGATAGTCTTAAACTGTAAAATCATGTTCATGATCATGAGATATAATCTAACGTCTTAATTTTACAGGTGAGTTTCAAAGGATGAACATCATTAAAATACATTAAGTTATCTATTTGAGTGTTTCTGGAAGAATATCATGTTCACAATCCAAGTGGACGAATGGATGTAATTTGGAAGATGTTATTTATCAACTCTGAACAAATGATAATTGATTTGTCTCTGATGCGTACAACTCAATGAATGAGTTAATAACACTTTATTTTGTAAAATACGTATTACTCATGATAGCTACCTTGAGTAATAATTATAGCATAATAATAATTATATGTTATATATAGATATATTTATTTATTTATAATAATAAAATCCAGTATCACAAATAAACTTGTATATACCACATGAGATGGTTACCTACACTTGTACACTACAATGTACTGCTTGTGTTTATGTCGGATGATAGCGTCTACAGTTCAGTGACATGTCGATGACACAGTGTCAAGGAGGCATAGATGACATGTCGGACCTTCAAGCCGAACTGTTCCATCAAGAGAGGGAGACACTGGCCAGGAAAGGTCAGTCAGAACTCTAAGCTAGAATTCTTACAGAGTTAGGATTTCTGTCATCCAACGTCACTGGTGCTTGGTTTTCTATTATTTCTCGCTGACAATTTATGCGTTTTTGCATTTTACTGAATTTCGAAATGATGGGACTGGGCCAAAATGATGTGGATAGTGAGGTGGCCATACTAACGGGACTAATTGCCTACACTTTATTGTTACAAAATAATTTGGGACTGTCCCAGGTGACCTTAATTATGAGATGGAACTTCAGCACTAGATTATAGGATTTTAGCATTTTTATAGGATTTTTATGGATGGATTTTCCGTAGAGTATTTTCTACTACTGCTGTACTATTAACTGTAGAATTGTATAGAATCTGTAGGATTCTATGGTTTTTATTACTTCTATGGATTATTCTATGGAAGCTTTGCTGATTTTTTTCTATTGAATATTTTGTACTATAGCATTCTACAGATCGCATAGTATTCTATAATACCTGTACATTCTAGAAATGTTTCAATTTCTTGAGATTATTTATGTAAACAGATTTATGAAGAATTTTTGCCTAGGGCACCGAGTTGAAAACAGCATAGCTGCAGCGTGCACACTTAGCCAGTTGATACTTCAGGTATTAGAGTAACATAACATTACTGCCCTGTGGCCTTAATGCGTGGTTTATGATTCCAAGAAAATGCCTATTGTTATCATGTCACAAGGTCGATGTGCAAATTTGCTAATAGCTGTCTGAGAAGGAATAATTCACTTCTGACATCTACGTGATGAATGGCTAATAATAATTACTTGACATCGTTTTGTTTCGTCGGTATCTTGTTTCTGGTCTGGCTTTGTGAGGTGTTAGTTCAACGTCATCGGCCACTGACTGTATGTTGGTTGACAGGGAGATTTCACAATGCACTACAGCTGTACAACTATACCAACTATGATTAAGAAGGGCATGGTGGTGCATTGGTTAGCACGTCCACCTTTCTTGCTAAAGTTTTGAGTTCAAGACTGGTGAAAGTCAGTAAAACTGTGCTAGATTGGACTAAATTATTTACACTGTAATATGACATTTTTACTTACTTTTTCAATTCCAAAGTATACATATCATCGTTCCAGGTACAAAATGGACAACATTTAAAAATGTATGTTTTAGTGCACTTTTAGCAGTCGGAATAGTGTTGTTGTTCTGTGCCTAAGTCAATAATGGGTTTTAACAAGCAGACTGATGCTGTTTGGAACGCTATGCGGCCTGCAGCGTGCGCTGAAGCACAGCATCTTAAAAGAATCATATGTACTTTTTGCACATAAATATTGAGTGACAGAAGACAGACATTGACATCAGAAAATTATGTAAAATGATATGTTGTATAGCAGTAGAAATAATTTAAGCAATCTTATAGACATTCCCCTAAAAGTCTTGTGGATTGAGATGTCTTAATGTCGTGAGTGTTGGACTTTCAATTGAGAGATTCCAGGTTTCAGTCCTTTTACTGCCATTTTGAACCTTGGCCAAGTTTGCTCATTCTTGTTTACTCACGTGTATGAATGAGTACCTGGCTATAGACGGTGGTGGATATTTGTGTACGAATAGTCTTCGCACAGTAATTGGTGTTCGATTGAACAGGTCTGCCAGGGAGTAAAATGTACAGTGCTTTGAGCAGTCCCAAAGAATAGATACTGTTTTATATAAAAACTTACCTGTACCTTTTAGTCTTTGTACACACCCTTAAGGTAGCGACAAAGCCACAGGTCACACAAACAACCAAGTGAGATTCATAAATCATAAATGATGTGGTGTTAATTGTGTTGATCAACGCCTTTGGCTGAGGTTTATTCATCAAAGGTCTATTTCAGTTGTCAATTTGCATTGGTCAGTTTTTCCTCACGGTGACGGTCATTCATCAAAGACTCAAGGCCAAGGTCAGTTTGTTGTCATCCCTTTGGCTCTGCTTATTAATGATGTCCTTGTACTGAGTAATAACTGGCTTACACCCACCCGTGGAGCAGCAAGCCAAGGGAGTCATTTATCACCAGTATGATGGGCTTTGATGGCGCCATCTGGAAATTATTCTTCTGCGACAGGAGAAAGGCCCTTTAGGAAAGACAAGCATATAAAAAACACTTAGGTAAATAGAGTCTCTAAATAATTACCTTAGTGTTGTGGAGCGCTGTAGCACAGCGGTAAGAGCTCCGGACTCTCGACTGAGAGAACGCGAGTTCGAATCCTGCGCGGCGGTGTCGAACCGTGGGCAAGTTCGTTTACTCTACATTGCTTCAGTTCATTCAGCTGTGTGAATGAGTACCTGTCTATAGACAGTGGTGGATATTTGTGTATGAATAGTCTTTGTGCATTAATTGCAGTGTG
>OZ023215.1:19315975-19338475 GCA_963995525.1 Escarpia spicata
CAAATAATGTTAAAGACAATAGGGAAATTGTCTGAAACATCCAGAAATCTTGTCAGCAGTAGAAATGTTGAACATCGATCCAGCTCACACTTTGTTTTTTTACATATGGGTGAGAAATGTCTAAGTCCAGCCCTGAAAAAAATATACCGAACTTCCCCAGCATATTGTGTTTTCTTTCTTTAATACGATCATTCCCCCTTCCCCCTTCCCCCAAGCCCCCCACCTTTTCCCCCATCCCATTTATTCTTTTATACAATGGTGAAACTGGATCACAAGCAGACCTGCCAACCTAATATCACTTGTCTCAAATGCTGATCGTAGAGAATTTCAGTTTTGTCTATACTATTATATCGGTAATAATTTTAATTTCCAATGAATGTTTACATGTAATACCTTTCGGTTGTGTGCGTGGCTTTTTGCCCCACATGTCTACGAGTGATTTTTGCGTTTTACTTTTCATCCTTCCTAGCGGACACACAGCGTGCGTGCTCTGGCGGATATTTTACGCCTCGGTAAACACAGGGTGTGTGCACTGGCAGATAACTGTACACTTAGCGGATTTGTGAGGAATTAGCAGTAGGTAGCACGGTGCGCTAAATATAGAATAAATTAAGGAATTCCCTCGTCAATTAATGTAGACATTTTTTAGGACGCATCAACTGAATTTGTGTGCGCCAGATGTAAAATTGAGCCATTCTTTTGCCTCAAAAACGTGAGAAGATAATTATATGGGGTTAATTCAGTAGCCGTCAGTCTGATTAGCTGTAGTCGGCGATCCCGCCGGCCGCCTGGGCTTCGAGAACACGCTGTAGAAGTGTGGTGTTTCTTTTTTGTTGTTGATAAAAGTTCCGCATCCACAAAATAATGTCCCTGCGTAACATGTGTCTGCTCATTAAAGGTATTTACATTGAAATACGGTAGGACAGTTGAAACTTGCTTTATAGTCACCTCAGTAATACAACCACCTCACATTTAAGACCACCCTGGGACAGTCGCAAATTACTTCTGTAATTGTTAAATATAGGAGATGAATCCGACTAATTCGGGCAACTAGCTATTGAGGTCACTTTAGAGCAGTCGTAATAGTGAGCTTCATTAGAGTAAAGTGTGTATATTCCGTAAACAGTGCAAATATGAAAACAAATGTATAAAAACATGCATATTTAAAGGTCAAAGAAACTGTTATTGAACAATTCTAAGTAAACGTGAAAATGTTGATAAACATTTCTACTGACAGTTTAAAACCTATATTATAAAACAATACAGTTCTCTGTCTGTTTGTTCTGCATTGTATTTGGTGTGCAATCTAGGATGCCCATTGGGGTGCTTTATAGAGTGAGATTTTTGTTCTTAATTTATCCAGGGCGGTGTCAATCTCGGGGGGTCATATACATATCACTGCCTTTTTTCTCTGAGCAACACTAGGTAACTCGGATAATTTGGTATCATATTTACGACCCCCATCTTGCATATGACACCAGCAAAGTGTAACATATACATTTCAAATTATTACTTTTGTTGCAGTAGTGGATATGAAACATGGCCCAGTGGCGCAGGAGTTCGCTAAGAAGGGCTGCCCTATCACCTACAGAGTTGACCTTTGGAAACACATCCTCAACGTCCATGTTGATGATATTGTGAGTACAACACCCCATGCACAAACCCCCATGGACATAATCCCCCATGATGCTTGGTACAAAAACGTTTAACAAAATTTGTCTTCGAACATCTGGGTCAGGATGGTGGCAGAAAATGTATGGGTTGCGGGAATATAGGCAGACAGAGAGGGAAGAGGCATCAGTGAATGATGACTTGGAAGCTCCCAGTGTGACTTGCTGTGCTCTATGTCGACATCTGTCTCTATTCTCCCTCCGTCCATCCGACCACCCATCCATCCTCCCTCTCTCCCTCCCTACCTTTCGTATCTCCCTCCCTCCCTCCCTCCCTCCCTCCCTCCCTCCCTCCCTCCCTCCCTCCCTCCCTCACTCACTCACTCACTCACTCACTCACTCAGACACCAAACATTTTTGTTTAGCCTAGCTGAACTCATCACTGATGAACTAGCAGCACTGATGACCTGGATTCTGTGGGGCCAGACTGCAATTACAACCAGCCTCTGTCTGTCAAGTCTCTCAGTGCAAGCTATGTCCAGCACAGTGTCAATTCCCATGTCATGTAATCTGACATCACTGATGTCATCAATCAGCCGCTGTCTCTTCCAGGAAGCACCAGACACACGTGGGATGACCAGAGGCATTTTAGATGGACATCCTTAGGGGTGGAACAAAACCAGATTGACCAGTGGATTCTTTTATTAATTTTTATTTTTATTAAAATTTATTTGTTACTCCTATATTTGTTGTATTTAATTTTCTGATTGTATTTTAACTTCTCTAAGTAATGTCGGGTTAATTATTTTATAATATCTACTCCTAAGTTTTATGTATGTAATTTTCTGAATTTTTAACTCATCTATCTAATTTGTGGTTAATTATTTTATATATATTTTTATACAATTAATTGTAAGTTATTTTAATTGTGTGTTCCCTCGTATAGTGTTATTGTAATTATTTGTAAATGACTATGTTAAATGTATTATATTTAGTCTTAAAATTTTGTGGTGCTTTATTATTGCACTATATGTTTTTAGTACTTACCAGGTACCTTATGTTTTTAGTACTTACCTTATGTTTTTAGTATTTACCTAATTAATCAGTGTATATTAGATTATTGTTATAATACTATTGAACAGTATTTTTTTATAACTATTTTTAAAAATTAGGAACATGGTGTAGGTTTATCCATGGGATAAATGTGTGGCTTCGACCTTTGGCAGGGGATAATGGGAGAGGTAACAAAGGGAGCAGTGAGTAGTTCATGGGTGTGGCTTGATTCATAATGAACACAAGCTGAGAATGATTTTCTTATAAATCATTACAGGCTTTCAAAATAGTCTGTTCATAACAGTGTTTGAGTAGTTGCTTTGTACAGGGATTTATTTACAAATTGTGTTACAGTTTCTGACCTAATCTTTGATAGCTGTAGCCAATCATCTCTATCCTTCTAGTGCGCAGGTATATTTTGTTACTAAATGTGGCGCATATGCTAGGAGAAGTTTGCCAATGAAATGTGGCTGTTTTTGTGTCATAGGGGGGATACCATTTGTGTAATGAGATATATGTAAAATTATATTTTAAAAATACCACTTTACAGAAATATTGTGTACTTTTTCTCGCCAGGATGCATTGTACTACACGCAGCTGAAGGCCAACGTGTTACAACATGACATGTTGGTGGATAATCTCATCTACAAGGTAAGAGATAATGTGATGGCATGGTGTTACTGGATAATCTCATCTACAAGGTAAGAGATAATCTGATGGCATGATGTTACTGGATAATCTCATCTACAAGGTAAGAGACAATCCGATGGCATGTAGTGAATAATCTCACGTACAAGAGATAATCTGATGATGTGTTAGTAGATAATCTAATCTAGAAGATAAGAGATAATCTGATTACGTGTTAGTGGATAATCTCATATATACAAGGTAAGCGATAATCTAATGATGTGTTAGTATGGGTAAATTGTAAAATATCGTAAACCTGGCTAACGGCCTGGGTAATAGCATAAATTAAATAGTTACCTGGAACAAGTTAAAGAACAAGGTTCTGTAAAGGTGAAAACTGCTGCACTTGGCTTAATGCTACAGTAATCCTGATAAATGTAAGTTTCCCTCTAATGGGTGTTGATTTTGCTTCTGTTTCAGGATGTCAAATTGACAGCCACAAATGACGACCAGTATTTTGTATTTGAGGATTATCTCTACCAGGTGAGCCACTTAATACATTACCTATTTTGAAAGGTGATTTAACTGCTTCCTGTAATGGTTCATTCTGTAGAAAATATGTACCAAGCTGATATTACCAATGACTAGTATACTGTGTCATATTGCTTGTACCTTGACACTTGTATTGCAGTAATTATCGATGGACACAAATTCATACGAGATGAAATTATGCGATATCAAGAAAATATTGTGTCTGCCAAATGTTCCTCATTTCTAGCATAAATATGTAAAAGGTATGCTGTCCATGAAACTGCATTTTTCAGTGTTTCCAATTTTAATGTTGGGCCTGTGAAATTATTAAATTTTAATGAAGATGTTCAAATTGTAAACAGCTGCTATTGGTACTTATTATTATTAATTATTATTAATTATTAGTGTTATTTATTATTACTACACGTCCGAACCAGAAAGTGCCTTTGAAGTTGGCAGGTTCCCACGCTCCTAACCTCGAAGTGTAATGTGGTACAACTCCCTGCTAACAATTACCATCCTAGGCTGATTCCAGGTAATGAAACAGACAACCTTGTTTTGGTAAGAGACAATATTTCTGTCTGTCTGTTGCAGGTCTTACTTCCTTTCTCTCGAGACACAATGGTGCTGAAACACTTATCCCACAGTAGCGCCACGCCAGCGAAGTCTTACATCCGCGGGAAACTTGGCGTAGAGGCATTTGCCGTGACATACCCTCCAAATGGGGTGATACCATTCCATGGATTTGCCATGTATGGTAAGTATCAAATGAAGAAGGATAGAATTGTATAGCTTTCAAGTTTTTTTTTAGCAATCGTGGATGATAAGCATTGAATTTTAAATTTTTTTAAACCATAAAAAGACTTTTATGCAAGCACCAACACAAGTCATGAATAGTGATGAAAAAAGGCCAAATGAATTACGTTTATTAAGAGATTAAGTTAGAGAGAGAAATGTGGGCTCTACATCCCAAGGCCAGGCCTGTGACTGAGCCCAAAGGAACTGTTTTCTAACAAAGAAATGTATATATATACGGTAGGTGTAGTTTTGGCGATATGTTTCAGTGGCGCCCCTGTGTTTCATCTACAATGACCCGGTCACCCTCTACTTTATGTTCCGAGAGTTCTACACCCGCTACTTCTTTCACCTACACACACTGTCGTCACATCCACACGTAAGTAGACGTCAGGTACTTGCCTTACTGTGTCACTGTGTTAAGTACTTGTGTACCTACACACACTGTCATCACATCCACACGTAAGTAGACGTCAGGTACTTGCCTTACTGTGTCACTGTGTTAAGTACTTGTGTACCTACACACACTGTCGTCACATCCACACGTAAGTAGACGTCAGGTACTTGCCTTACTGTGTCACTGTGTTAAGTACTTGTGTACCTACACACACTGTCGTCACATCCACACGTAAGTAGATGTCAGGTACTTGCGTTACTGTGTCATTGTGTTAAGTACTTGTGTACCTACACACACTGTCGTCACATCCACACGTAAGTAGACGTCAGGTACTTGCGTTACTGTGTCACTGTGTTAAGTACTTGTGTACCTACACACACTGTCGTCACATCCACACGTAAGTAGACATCGGTACTTGCAGTACTGTGTCACTGTGTTAAGTACTTGTGTCTGTATTAAGTACTTATATCACTATCAAATATCTGTGTCTGTGTCATGTACTTATAACACTGTGTCTTATGTCACTATGTTGATTACTTATGTCACTGTGTCAAGTACTTATGTCACTTTGTCAAATACTTATGACATTGTGTAGAGTACTTATGTCCCTGTGTCAACTATTATGTCACTGTGTCAAGTACTTGTGTCTGCATCAAGTACTTATGTCACTTTGTCTAGGACTTGTGTCACTGCGTCAAGTACTTATGTCACTGAGTTGAGGACTTGTGTTTTAGTTTTGTTTACGTATGTTTCTATGTCGAGTACTTACACCACTGTGTTGAGTATTATGTCTCTGTGTTGAGTGTTATGTCTCTGTGTTGAGTACTTATGTCTCTGTGTTGAGTACATACATCGCTGTGTCGAGTACTTGTATCTTTATGTTGAACACATACCTCAATATGTGAAGTACCTATGTCACTATGTCGAGTATTTATGTCACTGTGTCAAGTACTTATGTGTTTGTGTTGAGTACTTCTGTCTGTTTGAGTACTTATGTCACTGTATCGTCTAGTTATGTCACTGTGTTGAATACTCATGTTACTGTGTTAACTATTTATGTCAGTGTTCCAAATACTTCTCTCCCTGTGTTGACAACTTGAGTCTCTGTATCGAGTACGTATATCTCTGTGTGAAGTACTCTACATATCTGTATTAAGTACTGTACTTCCTCTTTCAGAGCATCGTGTCTCTCAGTCTGCTCTTTGAGACTCTGCTTCAAACCCATGAACCCCAGTTGTTCTTCCATCTCAAGACGGTCGGCATTCAACCGTGAGTCCACATGCTTTCATCTGCATCATCACAGTTTTCCCGCAGTTCAGAGTTAAATTTTTGATAAGGCATTTATCCAGATACCTGTTGTCTTGTTATTGGAACAGTTTTTTTTACCCGCAATGTGTTTTTTGTTTTCAAATAACGTTTTTTTTTGTCTTTAGACGACATTATTTTTTTCAGATACCATGATCTTGTGTAGGGCTATAACGTGGTTTTGTTTTCCCAATAATAAGGCCAAAAAATGTTTGTGTTGTCATAAGACGGGCCTTATATTAAATCTAATATCGAGTGTAGGAGTGCAGTTTGAAGTTTGAGTATTTGCGAACCTCAGGGTTTTAGATTTTCAGAGAACCTTCAGGGGGGTGCATTTGGAGGTTTTTGGAGCATGTTCCAATGCCAGTGACCAATGCCTGAGTAACAGGATTTTTCATGACCATAACGGGTAAATGTAAAAATGAGAACATGTAAATCGGAAAATATCACAATCCTGGCTAAGGACCTGATTTGATGATATGTGTCTTTAGGGTATCAGAGGGATTTCTTGCATTTCTTCAGATTATCCGACATTTCTTTCATGATAGTTCATGTGACAATACTAGTGTTGTTCCGGTTAATAAATTTTGTTCGTGATTAGTTGATTTATGCTTTCGATCAATTAATCGATTACAATCTTGCATGGTTATGAAAATATTGATAGAAATATGTTTTTTTCAGTTAAGAAAGATAGAAAGACTAGAGGACATGAAGTTACATTAGTAAAGGAGCAGTGTAGATTAGACGTAAGAAAGTTCTCATTTTCACAAAGGACTGTGAATGAATGGAACAGGTTATCTGATGATTGTGTGGGTGCTAGTAGTGTGAATATGTTTAAAAATAAAATCGACACATACCTCAGAAGGGCTGGATATATGTAGATAAAAGGGTTGGACTCTCGATAAGCCAAAGGGCTTCCTTATCCACCTGCCATCTAGAGTTAATTCTCTGGATGGCAGTCTTGTTAAATCTTATTAAATCTTGTGATAAGTGGTCGCTTTGATTATGCGGTCGAACCTCACTTTACGGTCACTACAGCAATGCAGCCACCTCATAATTATGGTCACATGATTTGTTCCATGTACAGTAAAGTATAGGAAATTAATTCTGCTAATACAGTCACCTTGCTAATCAGGTCACTTTTTCTCAGTCCCAAGGGTGACCTTAATAGTGAGGTTCCACTGTATAAAAATCTATTTTTAGTGAAATATCCACTACTACAGATTGATCAAAATCTGTTTTGGTTTTGTGAAAAAGACGGTGTTGACATCGTTGGGGTGTAAAGGGGTAAACGAGAGCATTGCGGTGATGTTGTAGGTTGAAGATGGCCTTCAAGTGGTTGATCCGGGCTTTCTCCGGATACCTCGCCAGTGAGCAGGTGCTCTTGTTGTGGGATAGAGTCCTCGCGTACAACTCCCTTGAAATACTCGCAGGTCAGTGTCGTGTATGTAAATGAAATGTATCAGGACACAACATGATGCATCCGTTTTCTTGGTTTTCATAAAAAGTCACCTTTGTGTATCATCCTGAAAGTTTAAATAAAAACTGGTAAATGATATTGGTGTATACGGGATATTAAGAATCCAAAATCCTAGAGAATGGTGGCAAACTCTGAAATATTTGTTGCACATTTGGTACGCAAAATGATATTGTTATCAAAACACGGTATATCATTTCAGTGCGCACCATCACTCCGCATGGCTGCATGTGTGACAGAGTGGTGCTCCTTGGCTGACAATGGATATGTTGCATTTTGATAAAAATATGGATGACGCTTATCGCGTTTAAAAAAATAAACAGTTTTGTGCATATCATTTAATGGGGATTGATCACGTTTTAGTATAAATTAGATAGTAACCTAGTACAATACATGCTTAAGCAAATGTTCCATTCTTGTTTGGGCAAAATTTCAAAAATGGTGTTATCTTGTTTTATCCTGAAGCTCTTCAAATGTTTATTGATTTCTTCAGTTTGCTCTTAAAAAAACACAGACTGCACACGTCTTTGGATATGGAGTTCCACACTTTATATGTGCAATCCCCAGAGGTTTCCGTTTTTGTATATTAAGTATCCTGTGATCTCAGTCCGTAATGGATGTTTTTGGTAGTCAGCATTTCAGAGACACTATGGACCATTTAGTGACTTGTTATCATTTGTCATTGCAGTTCTGGCGTTGGCGATCTTCACCTTCCGTAAGACCAACTTGATGCAGGTGGCATCCAGCACGGCAGCAGAAGTAAGTTCTTAAACCTTGCATAATTTTGGTGACCCATTCTTGGCGAAACGCAAACACGTTTAGTTTTTCTATATTCTGATCAGTATCAGAAAGCTAGTATAATTTGTTGATAATGTAGCAAGTATAAAAGGATAAATAATAATAATGTTATTTATACTAAAAAAATCCTAAGTAAAACATTGTTCAGCAGTGTTTACAACAATTAGTTGATATACTAAAGAATAAGTTAAGTAATAATAAAGTAATTAAGAATACTTAATACATTGTATACTTATCTAGAGAGAAACTATATCACACATATGAATTTGTATAGAATATAAAATGCCACTGGTAGTTAAATAAATATTAGGAGTTGCATTCAAATAGGAATCAATATAAAAATTAGGTAATCAATAGCCATAAAAATCTCAATTAGTAAATAATTCGAATAATTCATTATTGTCATTTAAAAAGAAAGATAGAGTATTTTTGATAGCATAGCATGTATAAAAGGATGGTACATATATGAGAAGTTTGGTGACTATATGGTTAGGTTAGAATGCAGAAGATCGCCATGCCGACCCACCGAACTAATATATTATATGGACTAACTTGTTCTATTATATGGACTAACTTGTTATATTATATGAATTAACTGGCATATTGATTTTTTTACATACACTTCCATCATGTCAACAGAAAAATTAACACTGAATTTTCAGAGATTTGAAAAATATCTGACCATCACTAAAGGCAGAAATGGGTCGGAAAGCCAAACTGCTGCTACCTCGTGGCTGCTGTAGTTACAAATTATGTCAATAAAAACGCTAGGTGGCGACACAACTGAAAACAGTATACCATTGTCAATCCAAGTGATTCAACACCTATAATAGAAAAGAAATAGTGAAATGGCAAATACAGACTAATAGCATTGCCAGTCATTTATTATGTTACTGGAAATAATCCATAATGCAAAAACCAGCACATGTGTGAACTTCAAACATGAAATGAGTTTTGTTGCCCCATCCTATGTTTTCTACTTAGTGTAGCTTATCATTGGTGTAAATGATAAGCTGCCATATTAGACGTGTGCAAAGTTACATTGTTTTAATCTGACTCGCATAAAAAGACGTTCTGAGAAATCATCCTAAAAAGGGTTTGGTATTCGTGTTTCTTCAAAATATAAACAAATAGTTTGAATACAAATCAAGCAGACAAATTATCTGCTTGGTTTTTTGTCTCTTTCTCAAAAAGAGTGTTTGTGCAGTGGAATTTATTTCATGGAGAAGGGATATAAATGTGTTACTGGCCAAAACAGTTCTGACCCTAAGATATATTTTTGCAGAATTGAGGAAAAGCCAAAATTCATTCACCAGGATGAAAGTATCAGGGTGTTTTGTATTTTAAGAAACTGTAAAAGATTTACTATCAGTTTTTTCAGCATAAGGTAAATTTGCTATATAAACGAATTTGTTATATCTGAGGTTTGCTGTACCTAACTTTGATGTTGTCTGTCCAAAAACTTTAATAATATTATTCTTCAAGGGGTCCATTCAACCACCCATAACATTGCAACAATATGGATGATGCTTATACCATTGTAAATCTGAAATGTTTTCCTTTAGCATGATACTCATGACCCTGTACCAGACAGATGTATATATATATATATATATCAGCGATATAAATAAACCAGAATATTTACTTGTCCGCTGGACAAGTAAGTTTTGAAATCTACTTGTCCGCCAAAATGTTATCTTGTCCGAGTGGTTGTCAAGGGGAATCGAAGCTTCGGAAAAAACGTAAAAAGTCTGTCTTATTTTTATGACAACAACACAATGTTCCTGCTGTTTCGTTGCATGTACATCTGAGTGACTTGTGATTAACGACACAATTTGATTTATTATGCAAATTTTGAAATTGCTAAATTATATTTGCAACTATTTTCCGGTCCATTACTGTTCATCACGAATATTAAAGTAGACACGTTACATGATGTATACCAATATTTTAGTGATACTGATATGAACGCTTTTATTAATAACAAATAATTATTACGATAATAGGAATTAGACAATTGTTTTCTTTGCTATTTTCATTTTATAATGTTGCAGAAACTGTTTATGTTTAATATGGTATATATATATATATATATATATATACTATATAGACCTAATATGAGAATATTTATTTCAACCTCTAGACTATGAACTTCAGTATTAACATAGTTCTGTATTTTACAAACGAAGATAATATTCAATTGATCATCAGCAAACAAACGCATAATTTTCCTAAATATTATATTACCATTTCAATGATGATAAAACACTTTTAATGGTGCCCGAATTACATTTACCAGGCGGAATATAATTTATAGATTTAGTTACGTCGTAACGTTGCTGCCGCGCGCAGACCGCCGTAGTTGGCGGAAGCCGACATGTCAACGGCGGTTGGCGCCCCGTCCCCGGCCGCGCGTCTTTAACAAGATTTAACAAGATTGCCACCCAGAGAATTAACTCTAGGTAGCAGGTGGACAAGGAAGCCCTTGGCTTTTCGAGAGTCCAACCTTTTTATCTATGTGTATCCCGCCCGTCTGAGGTATGTGTCGATTTTATTTTTAAACATATTCACGCTACTAGCACCCACACAATCAGCAGGTAATCTGTTCCATTCATTTACAGTCCTTTGTGAAAATGAAAACTTTCTTATATCCAATCTACTCTGCTCCTTTGCTAATGCAAGATCATGTCCTCTAGTCCTTCTATCTTTCTTAACTGAGAAAAACATATTTCTATCAATATTTTCATAACCCTTCAATATTTTAAACACTTCTATCTGATCTCCTCTCAATCTCCTGGTCTCTAGTGTTGTTAAACCGCATTTTTTTAGGTGTATTTCATAACTAAGATCCCTCAGATTTTGTATCATTTTAGTTGCTCTCCTCTGCACTCTTTCTAGCATATCTATGTCCTTCCTGCGATATGGCCTCCACGCTTGAATACAATATTCTAAATGAGGCCTAACTATTGTTTTGTACAGCAGTATTATTAGCTCTTTTTCCTTATACGTTATGTTTCGCCTAATTAATCCAAGGATTTGATTTCCCTTTGAAGCTGCAATTCCGCACTGCTCTGAAATCTTCATATCAGCACTAACGGTTAACCCTAAGTCCTTTTCTTTTACAGTAGTACTTAGTACAGTACCCCCCATTGTATATTCTACCTCTTCGTTCCCATGTCCTATGTGGAGGCATTTACATTTCCCAAAATTGAACATCATTTGCCATTTTTCTGACCATTTCATCAACCTGTCAAGATCATCTTGTAAATGCTGTCTATCTCCATCACTTTTAATCCTTCTAAACACTTTTGTATCATCCGCAAATTTCAACACCTTGCTTGTTATTTCATCATCCAAATCGTTGATGTATATTAAGAATAATATAGGACCTAATACTGATCCCTGTGGTACCCCACTCAATACCGATTTCCAGTTTGAAGCCTCCCCATCAACTACTACACGTTGTCTTCTGTCAATCAGCCATTGTTCTATCCAGTTTATTATACCATTTCCTATGCCATGGGCCTTTAGTTTAAGCAGTAATCTTTGATGTGGTACTTTGTCAAAAGCTTTTGGAAAATCTAAGTAGACGATATCTACTGGTGTTCCCTCATCTACCCACTTAGTGATGTCTTCCAAAAAACATAACATATTTGTTAAGCATGACCTCGCTTTAAAAAAACCATGTTGAGATGGGTTTATCAAGTTTTGTTTAACAAGAAAATCCACCATGTGATCTTTAATTAGTCTTTCTAATAATTTACAAATCACTGATGTTAAACTCACTGGTCTATAGTTCTCTGACTTGTTTCTCGAACCTTTTTTGAATAACGGTATAATGTTTGCTTCTTTCCATTCTAAAGGAACCACTCCCTCTTCTAATGACAAGTTGAAAACTGTTGCAAGTGGTATGCTAATTTGTTCTACAATTTCCAATAGTAGTTTGGGTGGAATACCATCCACTCCAGGTGATTTATTTTCCTTCATAGCCCTTATTTTCTTAGCTACCATTTCCGGGGTTACAATTAATTGTCCTAAATAGTCTGAATCTGCCCCCTTGAACTTAGCCTCTGGTATTGGCAGTGAACTAATATCTTCCCTGGTAAACACTGAACTAAAGTACTCATTCAGGTCTTCTGCCATTATGAATCCCTCTGATATCATATTTCCAGCACTATCTTCTAGAGAACTGACCTTATCTTGAACTTTCTGTTTGCTTCGAACATACGCATAAAAACTCTTGCTGTCATGTTTTATATTACTAGCTAATTGTTGTTCATAGCTTCTCTTTGAATTTCTAATTTCAGCTGTAGCTTGGTTAAGTGCTTCTTTATAATTGTTGTAGTCTTCATCATTTCCAGTACATCTATAGGACTTCCACATCATTTGTTTATACTTAATTTTTCTAATGGCTTCTTTCGATAAGTGTTTCTTTTTGGACCGTTTTCCTTGTTTTTTGAAGGGTACAAATTTATCGATTATGCACTTAATTTCACTCTTTAATATATTCCAGCATTCTGTTGCTGTCTTATTTTTCAGTGTCTTGTTCCAGTCTATCTTTGCTAAATATTTCCTCATGTCCTTATACCTTCCTTTGTGGAAATTTCTCCTATACTGCTTTTAAGTATTGCATAATTCGGTTTCTAAAACTCGCAATTTATGGTTAATTGTTACATAGATACAACAACATTTATGAAATGTCATGAATATTCCGTTTATCAACCAGCACTATAGATTTATCGGAGAGCAAGTTACAAGTTTTGAAAATCGTCACCGATCTGGATCGGCTAACGACAGTTCGATGACTTGGTCTTGGAAGACTGCCGAGTCCGTGTGGGTAGGCGTAATAATGGGTAAAACTTTGTATATACTTATTCAAATGACAGGTAGCGATACAAAGTCTACTATTTCCAAAGTTCATCAAATATGATCCGTGCGCGGAAGCAAGTTGTACGTCGGCCAAACTGAACGATTTACGATTGTGTGAAATACAGCCTCGATCAACGATGGCTGGTGCGGAGTCTGTCCTACGCGTATGACAGAACTAGGTCGGTGCGCTCAGCGCATGACCCTGTTAACGCAGGCACTAAACTCGGTCGAACACTGACGTACAACACACTGGCGGCGGAACGTTAAGACGCCGACACACCAACAAAATTGCAACGCGCGCGATTGCTAGCGAACTTCATTTACGGTTGAATTTCCTCAAAGAAAAATGTTGCAATGTTGCACGCGTCACTATTTACTGTAAATTTTCACTTGTCCACCGGATAACCACGTAGAGTCATTTTACTTGTCCGGGCCAAAAATCACTTGTCCCGGACAAACGGACAAGTGCTATTTCGAACGCTGTATATATATATATATATATATATATATCATATATCACATATTTTATTTTGTCTCTGTTTCAGGCCGTCCTCTCAGACTTGACGACCCTGAAAGTAATTCCTCTTATACAACTCAGTCTCTTTACCCAGTAGCTGTCCTCTTAGGGGTGGTCTCATATTTCCATAAAGTAAAAATGTTTCTTGTTGGATCCAACCACTACCAACCTCACCATTACATGGCGAGGAACTTCAATCTTATAAATATACATTAGGTTTACTTAGTTGTTTCTTGCCCATTCATGTCTTTAAACATGGTTGGCCATGCTGTAGTTTACATAAGTAAGGATGCGTGTATATAAGACGTTTTGTATGCATCATGCAATTTGTACATATTGTGAACTGTTGATGTAATGTTTGAACCAAGTAAAATCACTGAATGTGTTTTGTTTATGATGTGTTATGATGTGTTATGATGGGTTATGATGTGTTATGATGTGTTATGATGTGTTATGGTGTGTTATGATGTGCTATGATGTGTTATGATGTGTTATGATGTGTTATGATGTGTTATGATGTTCGGAAGGAGAGTGAAATAAACGAATGTTTGCTTGTCTCTGTCCTGTCAGGTTTATGAAAACGTTGTAACATATATTTAATAACGATGTCATTTATTTCTTGAACTTGAATCTTTTAACTTATCTTAATGATATGTGTTAATATTTGTATATATTTAATGTTTAAATTATGGCAAAATTTACGTTTGGAGCTGTTGAATATATTTCTACAGCTTCAAAACTTACCACCAAATCTCAATAGTCCATTGTGAAGGAAAACAGTTCCTTAGCAACCGTTGCTAAGGTAGTGTACTTGAAATTACAAAACTATTACTAAACATCTCTGTACAGCTATTCTGACATTCAACAAGTATATTGTTATCATATTTAATTGTTGTATGTACATTTTTAATTGATTTTTTGCTTACACAGCCCGCTGCTAAGGACAAATGGTTTCCTAGCAACATTTTCTAACAAAGATGTATCTGAAAGTGCTTCAACATCAACACAAATATTCAGTATATTTGTGCCAACTTTCTTGTTTTAATCACAAACTAAACAATTACAACATTTCAACAAAATGTAACAAACCATTAACGGCAGTTAACGACAGCTGCACATGTTCGACATCCATTTTGATGGCTTGACGGACCTTGTTGCAAGATCACGTACTGGATAGGTCAGTTGTGACCCAAACTTGCACGAAGCACCTCGACTTGTAGGATCAGCAGCATGAAGAGGTCAAAGAACGTAAGCTGGCAGCAAGGTCGTTAGACTTTAGAGACGAACTCTTCTCATTAGATTAGAGATAGGGTTTATATTTAAATATAACAATTTAGTGGTCATCCTTGACGCTTCTAGCACCTGTTGGCATGCATCCTTTGTATTATTGCTGACTCGCGACACGAATTACTTGCAACAATTCAGCAATTGGACATATTGCGATTCTGGTAAAACGCTTATCGCATCGTGAGAAAAATATCGCGATTCATCGAATCGCAACAGCCCTCGTTTACACCATAATGCAATTTAACAAAACTTAAGACTTGGTAACTGTAAATCGGCGCCAGTAGTTGGTCAGTAACGCAGGGGGCCCCTGCGCGCTGTCTTGGCACGGAGCTGTTTTAGAGACGTGTCCAGCACCGTCTGTCTGTACTCGGCCCACTCCAGGTTAACGGTCACTCTGTCCAGTAACTCCTCTTCTGTCGGATACGGCGCGTACTGCAACAACAAAATAACAATAGTATAACAATGCGAAAATGTTCATCAAGTTGGGGAGATATATTTGAATCGAATTTTCTTCTAATCACAACTGTCAAAGGGAGCCGGCCTGAACCTATATATTATCAAAAGGATATAAATGAATTAGAGAAAATTCAAAGGAGAGCGCTGAAACCCGGCAGACCACCAGCTGAATCTGTTTCCTTGGAAGAAAGGCGACTTCGGGAGACCGGGTATATGAAGTATGCAAGTATCTCGGTGGCCTCAATAGAAACATACTTTACCTATTTTTAATTAATCGGGAGATACTCTGATTCTAAAAGGTTATATCTAAAGTTACACAAGAACTACTCACGCATCGATCTACGCAAACACTTCTTTACAAATCGTAGCATCGACTCTTGGAATAAGCTTCCAGAAGAAGTGATAACAGCAGCCTCATTGTGCACATACACTTAAGAAGAACTTGAGGTCTCCGACCAGGTAGGAAACTAACCGTCCAAGTATACGAAATGAATAAGTAAGGGACGTTGTCTGTTCGTTTCCATGAAATCATGTGATACAGTGTAAACTATATATGTTATGTTGTAACATACTGACAGTCCAAATGGGTTTTAATTAACTGTTTGTTGGTGGTGAAATGTAAATGTTTCGGGGAGTAACAGTTTGTTTACAGGACAGTGCTCAGCTTTCGAAGACTTGGTCTGGGGTCCGATGATACTGAGATAGTTCTATACATTACGTGATACGTCATCACGCCCCCGGAATTATCCGAGCTCACCATTCGGGGATTAAGCGACAGCTCAGCCATTTTGGTAAACATTGAATTGTTAAAAGTTGTTTCTGTGTAATTAAACTGTATTTGAACAATAAGTATGTTAGAATATGTATATATAACTTCATAATAACAACGAGCTAACTCGGTTGCCGCACCAAGGTTTGGGAACTTATTTCCTATCAGTGTCAAGTCATTAAGAACTACAGTTTCATTTCGCCGTCATCTAAAAACCTTCTTTTTAATACTGCATATCCTCCTTAGTTTCTTGGTAATTCCATCCAGCTGACGACGACTTGTTCTCTCTTTGTACATGACAATGAGAACGCTTAATCCTTTCGATTGTCCGAGGTTATTGGCACTGAAGAAGTCATTCCATTGTCATTAACTCGACTCGCAGATTACCCACCTTCATCCGGATAATGCTCATGACGTTGTTGTCAGCGTGTAGCGTGAAGAACTTCTTGTTGATCTGTAGCACCTGACACCCTCCACTCACCTGGAACAATCACGCTTCAGTGAATATGACAGTTGTACTCAAATGAGGCTTGAATTCTCAAGCACGTTTTAACGTTGATATAAAATGCTTTGCGATACTTTAGCTCGGCGTTTTTGGTGTATCGTAATCAATTGCGATTATGCATATTTCTACACACAAAGTTGAGGTAAAAGTAACATGTGGATCGAAAACACAATTAAGTAAACTAGTATCGCGTTGATTCGTGTGTACGTGTGTACCGTATGTATATTGTATGTGCGTGCGTGCGTGCGTGCGTGCGTGCGTGCGTGCGTGCGTGCGTGCGTGCGTGCGTGCGTGCTTGCGTGTACACTGCGTGTGCACAGTGGATGGGTTGTCAGTTCGCGTGCGGGCGTGTGAGTGTGTTCATACACGTGCGTGTATATCGGTACGTCTGTGTGTATGTTGTGTGTCCGTACATGTGTATACATGCATGACTTACCAAACTGGCTGACGGTCCTCGTTCTTTAGCGTCAAGACACGACCGAAGGCCCTAAAACAATGTCCACTCAAAGAAACAATTTTGCAACAGACGATGCATTTCACGTGTAATAACCACTGTTTACTGACATTATTGGCGAGTGCAGATTTCGACGGAGGCACGCTTCCCACCTGTTTGGCATCACAAATACATTGATTGCACCACGTGTCAATCGATGTGAGACCACGCTTATGCAACGTCAAAGCTAATGTGTTCTATGACACGTGATGGAGCGTCATCGATGGAATTGATGGGTTTGGTCAAGTCAATTTCCTATGTCCATGCACGGAGAGGACTGGCAAACTCTTCGTGTTCACGATCTGTGCGTTTGCATGCGTGCATGCTTGTGTGCGTGAGTGCGAATACGTGTGATTGTAGGTCCGCGCATATATATATGGGTGAGTGTGTATAGCCACTATTGTCACGTATTTACAAATACAGGTCCGTGGATATTGAAAACACATGTCTGTCACATAAGCGTTACGTCTTGCGAGGTTTCCATTGTATTGCACTGAGAGGAGAAATGTCTTCACAAATGTCATAAGTGAAACATATTAATTACAAAACTAGCCTTTATTTATCCATGATTTAGTTCGAAACGGCATCGATTTATTAGAATTTGAAACTAGTCACGTTTCTTTAAATAATCTAAGTTACACGCGTGAGCTAGTTTCGTAAAAAGTACTTACAAAAACCTGACCGGCCACAAGTGTCTCAAGTTGAACGAAATGCGGTACGGTAACGCAGTCGTTCGACTGACGGCCCTCTTTGGTCGTAGCTGTGCGTATGAAAGCGCTTCTGTGCATGCGCCGCGGATCGCCTCGTTGACTGCCCAGAGAAGAACATGTCGGGCCATTTTGTTTTGATGATGTTCCGCTGCCCGGTCTTGCGCATAGGTGCCTCTGCGATGATGAACGTGACGTGGATGCTGGCGTAGACGACTGTGGTCGTTGCGGTTTGCCACGTGATGTCGCCACTATAGTAACGTCTTCCCGGATGTCAGGCAGCGCGCTGGTTGGCCGTCTGTTTGCCTTCATGACAGATTTCACAGCGTCGTCGTCATGAGAGTCCGCTATTGTAGCATTGGACTTTGCCATTTTCAGTCGCCGCTCTTTGGCCCGGCCGCAAGATGGCGCTGACATCGCCCGGGGAGCTCTCACCGGGTGACATTGGTCTTTACCGTAGGTTGATTTCGCTGCACGGAAACGTAATTGTTGGTACCATTTGATCACAGTATCCAAACAACATTGTATCTAGCAAAAATACTACAAACTTATTACACGCTGACAACCGACTCTACATACCATGCGGTCTTTGCTTGCTTTGACATTATTGTTTGAATCGTCCAATGTGGGATATGGGGTTACTAAAGCTAAAGGTAAGTACTTATATACAGCGCGCTATCGTCGTTATGACTTGCCAAAACACTTTACACTTTACTCCCTGGCAGACCTGTTCAAACGAACACCTTCTGCACTTCTCTGGGATGCATTCAGCCACGTTGCAATTAATTGTAAAAATTCCACATTTATTATTCCTACACACATACCAACCATTGTCTATAGCCAGGTACTCGGTCATACAGCTGAGTGAACTGGAGCAACGTAGAGTGAACGGACATGCCGAAAGTTCGACGCAGCTGTATAGCATTCGAACCCAAGTTCTCTCGATTGAGAGTCCTTTGCTCGCCAACACCGCACCAACCCTCTCCACACTCTGCCAGTGTAGATGTATAGGGGTCTATAGATTAACACGCTAACTTCGGGGTTAGTCTGGTATTATCTCCTCCCAGGGACCGAGGTTTCCACGCCTCTTTCTTTGATCATTTCTCTATGTCTTATCAACTGGGGGTGCGGATGAACAAAAAACACTTGGACTAGCAAAAGCCCATCCTCCTGCAAGTACTACAAACATACATACGGCGTTACTTTATTTCCAAAGGATCGTATATTAATCCCTGAAAGTTTGACGCCCGGGATATAAATCAGCTAGGAGGAATACGTCAATATACTCCCACCACACACCGGAAACACGCACACGCACGCATGCACCCCCACGCGTATGCAACACACACTCGCACGTACGTACGATCGCACGCACGCACGCACGCACCACACACACACACACACGCACACACACGCACACAGTAGCTCGAGTATGGCTATATTTAATAACTTACTTACTGCTACATACTCAACAGTACAGAAATCCAATGGTGACCCACTCTCTAGAGGGCACCACTGCGGCTTTACCTTCATTGGTGCGAGCTATTAATGCATTCATCACTAAGCTGGACGCTGACACAAACACTCGACAAAACACTTGATACCTCTTACACCAGACTGCTACGCCACATATACAATGTGTCCTGGCGTGTTCACGTCACCAGCCAGGAATGGGGATCATCGGAAGCCAGATGGCCCTCGGTGGAGAGGAGGCCCAAATAGGACATTAAGAAACACCTTTGAAAGGAACACTGGTGGAGGACATGCGTCAAAGTTAGTCAAGTCATCGCTAGACTGCCACGGTTCCACTTACCACAGCTGTTGCAATCCGAAACGAAATTGATGAGTTTTGTTCTCCGTTGGTGCGGTTCTTGCTGTCTCAGCTTCTCCTGTTTCCGACGCTGTGACGTCAGGTCGACTGTACGCGTCACCAGACGTTTGAGAACACGCGCCTCGCCCTGGGACACGAGAGATGTGTGATTGCGTGTTGGTGCGTGTGTGCATGTCCTGGCATGATGTTTGAGATGAGGTGAGGAGAGTAAGTAAGAGTAATGAGTGTGTGCATGCTTACAAAAGGGCATACGAGCGCACGCAAACACACATGAACACACGTGCATACATGCCAACTTGCTCACACAAAAGATATACATACTCACTCACACACACACACACGCACGCACGCACGCACGCCACCTTGCACGCAAAAACACGTGTATACCACACTTACGCACACAAACACATGCAAACTTGTATTCACACAAATACACACGCGCGCACCCACGCACACAAACACACAAAATGCGCAATGTTTAACAGAAAATAAGAACATCGTGAACAGTCCATCGCTTCTTCTTGCGTATTACGACACTTACAGATATAATGACAGTAGCGTCATGCTACGTACCGACATTATGACATAGACCCAGTCCACGTCACTGCTGTCCTTTGCCACCAAACGGCCGAACCTGAGGAACAAAAATGAACTTAATAAATAAGTCGACGACATTGGCACATGTCAACAGAAAGTAGCGCAGAGGCCACACATGTAGGAATGATTGAACCAGACGTTGGGAAGGATTGCTGAGAAGTATCAGCATGACCACGGTTGTCTGCTTGCCCTTTCGGGTGCTCACAGCTCTATTACCATCTTGTGTGGCGATTGTGGATTCTTTGCAGAGGAGTGAATGAGTGAGTGAGTGAGTGAGTGAGTGAGTGAGTGAGTGAGTGAGGGAGGGAGGGAGGGAGGGAGGGAGGGAGGGAGGGAGGGAGGGAGGGAGGGAGGGAGGGAGGGAGGGAGGGAGGGAGGGAGGAAAGGAGGGAGGGAGGGAGGGAATGAAGGGGAATTTAATGTAATGGATATATAATTCATTAATTATATATATATATTACCGTACTATATTGTAATTATATATGTGAAAACAAATTGTGATCTGTCAGGATAAATAAAATTTAGAAACATCGTTATATATAATTACCATATTTTTGTGACGAAAAAATAATTACTACAAAAATGTATAAATATTTACAAACAGTGCATTATAGTATAAACATGATTTAGGTTATATTACTTCATGAAAACAAAACAAAAAAGTGTCAGGAAAACCAATGGTTTGGTGTCAGACTTGAAGGCTCATTCGCATTCATTGTTTTTGACTAAAATTGGATTCATGTGGAACCTAAGGCTAAGATAACTGCCTGTTCCTCTATGATGACTAGAGTTTGTATTACATCGGAATATCACACAATAACTCATTCTGACGCTCGTTTCGACCCAAAAGCTATCCTTGTAAACATGCTCTGAATGCATGGAAAGGGTTGGCCCGGTGCGAATGTATGTTATATGTGACGTCATATCTCGGCATCCCGAAAAGCGCGCCAAAATATGCCTACTCGAAAATGTCCGGATGCACAGAATAAAATGTGGAATTTCTATTCATTGAATTTATTTATATATTTTTTGTTGCTTTGTGGACTTGAAAATATACAGCAGGATGTAATATATAATATGAATTGTATATGTTTTATTCCCTTTAATTATGAATTTGGCAAGTTAAAATTGCATTTTTAAAACAACATTATTATAATGTGAAGAAGAAACTATAATTTGATAATGGATAAGATAACGTGAAATAACGATTGTTTGGCACCGTTTTATATGTTTTCGGTTTGACTGCATCGAACGCAAACAAGTCGTACGCACGAGTCCATGACCGTCACGGTTCACCGACTCGATACACACCGCTATGTTATCAATTCAAAATAAAACGTCACTAAATCGTTTAAATTCCAGGTGCTGTCTTCACACCCACGAATCGGTCACTTTCAATCGAGGCTGTTTGTTCCACAATTTTTAACATAACCTCCCTAATACAAGAGTAAACGTGTCGACGGTGTGCTCCCCGCTAAAAGGGAATTCCCCGCAATATGTTAAAAACTTTAAATTGTACATCAAAACACTAAACGCGTAGACAGCAGTTACTAGGACTTGTTGTGAAGATCCGCGTTCCAAGACAAACATGTTTTTTAAGTTATCTGGTTCCGACGCTCCTGCCCGCAAGATGTCGACAAAGTGCAACTCTGATTCAGTTAATAATGTCCACCCCTGGTTGATTCGGGACAACGGTTCAGACAATCTCGCCTTCATGGTCATACTAAAACTATTTCCAAGACACCCAGATAATGACGAATAAATCACTCATGCTGGATACACAATTTGACTTCACGAGGTGCGCACGTAACAGAATAAATATTGACAAAGACGATCTGCGCGTACACATATGCAGCCGTGTAGCGATATTCGCGGA
>OZ023215.1:19344036-19366536 GCA_963995525.1 Escarpia spicata
CCTAACAATTCTTTTTCTGCATACATGCAATAAGCGTAACACATTTTATTGCGCAGCAGATAACACAATTGATATGTGCTTGCTAGGAATTGTACGATCATTTTTTAGTAATATTTATCCGTATATATAGCTCTTTAAGCCCAACTAAGACATGTTAAATATATACATATCATGCATAAAAATAAACAAAGGACTAATCCTAATCCGTGTAATGCTTTGTTTGCGTGGGTAAACACCGGCTGTACACGTAAATACATGTTCTTAGCTAACTGGTAGTAAAACGCCCCCATTGCTTAACCTACGTGGTAACCAAACCGTGTGTTTATGTGTGTGTGTGTGTGTGTGTGTGGTGTGTGAGTGCGTGCGTGCGTGCGTGCGTGCGTGTGGGTGTATTATGTTTTGCTATTGACACTTGTAGGCGCACACGTACACGCATATACACACACCACCACCACCACCACCACCACCATCACAACCACCACCACAACTACCGCCGCCGCCGCCGCTGCCGCCACCAACGCCGCCACCGCCGCCACCACAACCACCGTCACTACCACTACCAACAACAACTCCACAGGAAACTTGTAGGTTTTATATTTTTCAACGCTATCATTAATTATTTGTATTGCTGTGCGAGTATTCCAAAGCTATTAGTGATAATAAATTGGATTTTGTGATCGTTAAAGCCTGTGCTATTGCGGTGAGACCCTGACCACCATTGTGTTTGGCCACTGAATCATTGCACGACTGATTTTATTTTACTGACAATGTGGATTGTGCAAACGGCCGTATTCAATGCGATTCGGTCTAGCCCCCGCCGGTGTATACTTAAACACCTTCGTATTGTTCTCCAAATGCCACGCACGGTTGACGAGGAGCCGTCACGCGATACATGTCAAAACAGGCTAAATTTATATAATCCTGCTGTGTGTGTGTTTGTTTGTGTGTGTGTGTTTGTGTGTATGTGTGTATGTGTGTGTGTGTGTGTTTGTGTGTTTGTGTGTGTGTTTGTGTGTGTGTTTGTGTGTATGTGTGTGTGTGTATGTGTGTGTGTGTTTATGTGTGTGTGTGTTTATGTGTGTGCGTGTTTGTGTGTATGTGTGTGTGTGTGTGTGTGTGTGTGTGTGTGTGTGTGTGTGTGTGTGTGTGCATGTACGCGTGCGCGTGTGTGCGTGTGTGTATTTTGTTTGTTTGTGCGCATGTGCGAGTGTGTTGGAGGGCAGAGTGCCCTGTACGTTATTCGGGTGTGTACGTTGGTGCATGCATTGGTGTGTACATTGTATGTACATTGTGTTGTGGTGTTATATAAACTGTATAACAATGTACGTAGGACTGTACGCGACCATGATAGTCCATTTAAATAACTGCATAGAATAAACACGACATGGCCGCCGTTGTGAAAAAGGGTTCACTACTATTCCTACTATTATAAACAAGTGTGTTCGTGTGTTATACGTGTTTGTATGCGTGCAAGAGTGGATGTGTATATTCCTTGCTAATCAATGAGGACACTGAAAGACCCGCTAACAATACTAATGCAATACCAATAAAAGGAATATTATAAAATCATGTGACCACAGTTTGGAACGGTTGAAACTATTCGACAAAACCGACCCTGGTTGTGTCACTGGATAAAACGTTTTAGTCCATGACATTGGTCTTTAAAGCCTTGTTCACACTGTTCAACCGACGTTGAACGTTGACAGCTATTTGCTTGAAGAGACATGATTGCCTAGAGTGAATGCCTGACTGAAAGTAATTAGAATTCAGCTCTTGTTTTCAACGTTGAAAGCGACAGCACGTGTTTTATCTCTCTGTCAACTAGTTTTTTGGATTGAGCAAACCAATTATATTGCTCGCAGTGTTTTCAATGATGGCGACGGTAAATATACGCTACACTGAGAGCTAATGATCGTTTATAAACTATTTACTGATGCTTATGAGCACAAATAACAAATTACGGGTTCACTTGTTTTGTACTGGTGTAAATGTAATGAATCGGCAGATCTAAAACCAATGCGTTGAACAACCAAACCAGATGGTTTAATGGTGGACCTACCCTTAAGCGGACGCTCGCTTCTCTGCGCGGCCTGTCAGATGGGACTCTCTCGTGCATCGGATGTCTGTCTTGTCTCGGGCTCATCCTGGATATGCTGCGTCCGTCACCTACGTTAACCGTTGGCGGCGTTGGCCTTGTCTTCCTGCTATGGTCTCCAATTCGACCTGTCGGAGACACCGACGCTGAGACAGTTGGCATCTCGTCGGTGTCTGTTTCCTTCTTATTTGCCACCGGGGATACTTCCGCAGGGAAGAGATCGGCAAGATCAACCCAAGGAGACTGGGACCGTCTTCCTGACAGATAACCAGCACCTTTCGTCGTCATCCTAATTGCCGAGATGCCAGTAACGATTTGTTCCACCGCGTTTATCGTTCACTGGTTATCGTGTCGAGTATATTCCACATGTCGACGTCATGAAGTCTCGTTATCTCTGGTATCGTTCGGGTTGGTTTTAAGTACTTCCAATGAAACTGGAACTATATCGCTGCCGATTTCCTCCCCTCCAACAAAATAACTCGTCAGCTCTGTTTAGCATCAATGTAATATGTTTATAGTATCCGCCTCTTCTGCGTTTATGCTCGATTAATGTGTTCTTTATGGATGAGCTCTTTTGTTATTCCCGTCGCTTTCCGTGACTCCAGCTTGACGTCTCTTTCTTCACGTGAATGGTGACAGTTTTCTTGATCGCTAAAAGACCGCACCTGCGTTCCCTATGCAAATCTAGGCGACCCATGCAACGTTCTTGACAACTGTGTGTCTCTCCAATACCGATCACTCCAACTCATTAATAATTATTTTCTACGAACAAATCTCATCCATATTGACACTTAGCCAGTATACCGGTTACGTCGATAATGAATGTCCCTACGCGCCCTGCACAGGTATGCAACTGTATCGCGCCAATATCGTTACCGGTGTAGAAGTCGCACTCATACGTACTAGTCGGTTGTATTCACTACAGCAACTAGCATGCAGTTCCATAAAATATTCGCAGCCAGCCAGAAAGCGACCCCGGTCACGGACCAGTGAACACAGACGCGACGCCAAATACACGTGCATGTGTAGCGATGTGTAATGGTGTGATATCAATACACCGATGCAAGCAAGCCGGTAATCAATCGTCGCTATTAAATACAACCGAAGCCGAGTACTGGTCGCTCTGTGAATACTACATTTAGTCTAAGGACCTCAACTGTTGGAGTTGTCGGCGATTAGTGAAATCGACAGGAGACGCAGCAGTGCCAACAAAGCTACTTAGACCATAATTGGAGCTCGCTAATCTGACTAATTACTACGCGCACAATATGATGCTTTGTTCTTGCTTTGGTTGACACGTACTTAGTCGGTATATAGCGCGCTAGTTGGAACGAAACGTTCTCCTAAGCTCTTTAAACGGTCTGCATATATGTCCGACCAATAGCCTTGCACACGGTACTAATAACACTTGACCGTATTTGTTCATTGTTTGCGCTCCGTACAATGCACAGGGAAGTTAATCACATTATCGTCAACCAGGATTTGGACTATTTTCTCATAACCCTTTAAGAGGATGATAATTAATTATAACTAATTCGGTGTCTATTGTCCTTCGGAGTTGTTTATTTGCTTGGAGACAATGCCCAAATGCACACGAATTCGAGTTGTGAAGTTATCACCAAGTCATTTTGTTCTCGTGTTGCTAGAATCAATAATGTGATAAGATGAGATGCAAGAAGTGTCCGACATTTGGCGCGTATAGTTCTGTAGCTCTACCAGCAAGAACGGGAGATAGGAAAATCAAGTTTTGTAGGGTAAAATACGACTTCTAAGGTCTGTGTCAGGTGACACACACACCCACGCATGCACGAACACATCGATAAAAAGATGTCCAATACAAATATTGTGTACCCGCTTCCTTCATGCGAAAGCAAAACACATGCTTCCCACGCGGTCCATTCCACTAGTATCCCACACAATACGCGAATAACAGATAAATCTACATCGTGACTGTGAATTCAAAGCAACTGATTCAGCCAACTTCCTGCTAATGATTGCTTCCCAGACACGGCAGCAATGAAATATCTCTTTTCTTTCTACTTCAGGTACGTCTCTTGTTTCCGTTTTGGCAACACGAGATTTGCCTCTGGGTAACTAAGCAATCGTCGCGTATTTTAGCCTGTGGCATACATGACCGATGCCAGACAGTACTTAATATGCGGTTATGCGTGTTGTTAATTTAAATTATACACGCTATACAATTACCCGTCTAACGTATTGTTCGTGCAGTTTTAGACTTCCTGCAAACGATCGCCTTTCATACCAGTAAAGAGATCGTAAACACGGCGAATGTGTGCTTTTTCCACTGCATTGCTATTTGTGCTGCGATTGTTATCGATCTGTAATGTTTGAGCAGTCTCGTAAGTCAGAACAGTTTGTCAACGACCGCTCATTATATGGATTAGTGCTAATGCCCATCGCCATGTTAACGGAATACTTTTACCTAAGGTACCCCGCCACAATTTAGAACGATATGGTCGGCGTGGTTTTTCAGTGACGGCACCGCGCCTGATAGACTCTCTTGAACTTTTAAAGTCACATTTGAAAACATATATTTTATGCCGCATTTGTCGACTACTTGTAGGTTGTACTATATTGCATTTATCTTTATATAATAATTTATTATCTTATTTTATTATTATTTATTGACTTATCTTATTGTATTATTAATTTATTAGTTTACTTTACTATTAATTTATTATGGATACGTTAGACTTATACATTACGAGTTTTAGAAGCCTTAAATTTTTTACATAATATTTTATGTATCTTATGTAATATATTTACCATGTAAGCTCAAACAATTGTATATTTATATTTTAACAATGTTGTATTTTTATGCGCCTCTGAGCAGAATTATATTCCGGATATACGGCGCTTTATAAATAATTTTTTTTAAATTATTATTATAAGGTATTTGTAGCTCAAAACCAAAATCTTATCACATCCAGGAGGAAGCAAATTCAATAGAGTATTCGACGTTTATATCATATAATTATTCCATCATCCTTTAAAAACTTCTTTTATAACCAAGCTTATCCACTTCAACTATCTGATATATCCATCCTTGTGTTGATAACGTTAACACTGATTATCGGTTTTGAGATTTACCCTATTGTCTTGATGCGTCTGTGAGGGTTCAAGCGTACAATACGTTATATTCTTCTTTTTTTAATTTTTTTAATTTAAGTAACTTTATTTTTACAACGTAACAACATAACATACAATTAACATATACATGTCATACAAATGGAAATTTTTTACATTGTATGGATGTCACTTGGCTAAAAGCCGTCTTCCAGTGACACCATTTAATTATCATTACTCAATGATTACAATCATGACAATCATCAAAATCATGTTAAACAAGTATGTGCTGTTGTTGGTGATATATAACAACGAACTGAGAAGTTTGATCAATTGAAGTATATGTAAGTGAATAGAAAGGCGATCCAAACATTTGTATTTGGTTAACAACGTATTGTAAGAACGGTAATAGACTTACAAACAAAGGTAGAGTTTCATTTAATCAGTTTCATTACATTCTGAACATCTAGGATTTATACAATTCACTTGACGAAGATATGCGTTTAAGTAGAAGTCACACAACACGCGTCTAAATTTTAACCTGTGTTTAGTGTTTCTTATATTTTCGTTTATATTGTTCCAGATTCTTGTGAAATTATGTTTTGGTAGTTTAGACGAAAAATTTGTTCTAGGTGTCTGTTTAACAAGAAGGTTGCATTGTCGGGTTATTCTTATACTTTTGTCTAAAGTCTTTTTGATCGCAAACTTTGTAAATGACTTGGGTAATAAATCATGTTTAAAGTCGTACATAAATAGTGAGACCTGTAGTTTATATACATCTGACACTTTTAGTATTTTGTCAGACTTAAATAAAGGATCAGTATGACTCCTATATCCTTTTTTATTAATTATTCTTAAAGCACGTTTTTGTAAGATTTATATTTTCTTTGTATTTCCATTGCCCCATGCTTGTATACCATATGTTATATGACTGTGAATTAAAACGTAATATAATGATTTTAATGACTTATATGGTAAGAAATATTTCACTCTATTTATTGCAAAAATAGTATATTTTTTATATATTTTTTAATATTTTTATTTAAGTAACTTTATTTTTACAACGTAACAATATAACATACAATTAACATATACATGTCATACAAATGGAAATTTCTTATTAATATTAATTGAAATGACGTCTTATCATCCGCCGCCAGAAGTGACACAAGGCGTAACACATCGATCCACTTGGCGTCATAGGCGTGTGAACCGGGCTGTGGAAGGGGCTGAATCCTGCTATAGTTTAGGTGCTAGCTGGATAAACGTTTAGCTTTCCCAACATTTATTTCGACAGGGGGCGGTGCAGTTGGCGATTTTTATTGAACCTCAAGAGGGTGTAGTTGGGGGGTTTGGTGAGCCTAAAGAAATTGCATTTGCAGGGTTTTGATGATCTTCGCCCCTCCAACATTCACCATGTTCCAACGCTTATGAGCAGATCGTGCAATGCAAACGTGAAATTGACCTGCTACACAATACACCATGTAGGTTGGATATATAGCACAGCTTGTGTATAACTGGCTACATTCAAGAAATTACCAACATGCACAAGACTTTGTATATAATTGGGCTGTTGGTATGAATGTTGTTTGCACACAGTTTACACGCCTAATGGCGTCAAACAATCCGAAGTTCGCCGACCATGCACTAATGCTTTCTTCCACTTAATAGTGTCTGCTGGACGGTTTACGACTATGCAGCTTACTGCTGCTGTTAGTACAAATAGAATTTATGACGCTATTATCAGTGAAGAGCTGCTAAGTTGTGTGTACAAATGCACGCATGATGTACGCATACACACATGCATATAAACATACACGTGATCAGCCACACCGGCAATGAAGCGAATGCTTGCAATGGATTGAACCACGTTGGACACAAGTCACGGAAACATATTGTTTTATCTCAATTTGTTCCATTTAATGTCCAACGGTGTGTGCGTGAGTGCGTGCGTGTGTGTGTGTGTGTGTGTGTGCTGTGTGTGTATATATATTTTATATATATGTATGTTATATATCTATATATATACATACATATATATATATATGTATTGTGTGCGTGTGTGCGCGCGTGCGTTTGTGTGTGTGTGTGTGAGTGCGTTTGTGTGTGCTGTGTATATATATATATATATATATATATATATGTATCGTGTGCGTGTGTGCGCGCGCGCGTGCGTTTGTGTGTGTGTGTGCGTGCGTGCGTTTGTGTGTGTTTGTGTGTGCGTGTGTGTGCGTGCATGCGTGCGTGAGTGTGTGTGGTTGTGTATGCATGTGCGTGTGTGTGAGTAAGTGTGTGTGTACGCGTACGCGTGTGCGTGCGCGTGCGCGTGCGCGTGCGCGTGCGTGTGTGTGTGTGGTTCGACTCCCCGACCTCAGAGCCGTCTTCCCTAATAAAGTAATCGAAATTTGGATCATATATATATTACTCATATCTCGAACCATTCATATATGCAATTCTTCTAACGACTGGTGTGCAAGGGATATCCACCAAATCATCCCCGACTGGTTATAGCCGTGTTCAGTGAAGATGGTGATGTAGAAAACCATTCTGGTGATATACACCATACACCGTACACCGTACACCGTACACCGTACACCGTACACCATACACCATACACCATACACCATACTCTCAATCGAGTGAATCCGAGTTCCAATCCATTTGCTGCTGCGTATAAATTTGGACAATTTCGTTCTCTCCAAGTTGCATGCCCCAGCTCAGTCAAACAGGCACCTGGTTTTAGACAGTGTTGTAGAATATATTATACTACGCCGTCGCCTAATGTTTCTACTTCTAGTGGTTTTGTTTATAGATATTTGCTGAGTAATGTATTATGGCGTTCAGATGAGATAAAATAATTGAAATAATTTACTTAAATATAATTAAGATCGGTAATTTGCGAAAGCACGAATTACTTCATGGCATGGTCTAGATTCTAGACGCCGGACCACATCCGCATTTTTTGCCGAATTTGTACCGACCCTTTCAAATATAATGTTTGAACTACACTTGTTTGCCCGGTGGTTTCACCAAACCCCATTGATAACTGCGACGTAAACGAGCCTCCAGAATGTTGTGGCGTTTGCTACGTTTTCAACGCTAGTGCCATCTAGCGAGTTTAGTGACGACGTATCTCGGCTGTACTATTGAAGCGGAAATCCTTAACTTCGATTACCGACGTTCCGTTGTGTGTCGCCACCATTCGTCGTTGCCGTACGAGAGAGTAGGGGTAAGACTACATTAAGGTTTCGTCCGCCATTACGGACCGAACGAATGCCCTTGAAAATACCGTTTTGGTGTGATGTGTGAATTTTTTCGAGCACTTTATCATGGCACATGTTAGTCCAGTGATTACTGAATGTACTACTGCATTTGACCTTTCACGAGGTAGCAATAAGCATACGCTAGTTGTTCGCGTATTCGCATAGTGGCTATTTTGCAGAACGCACCAATATTTCAAAATCCGTCACCAGATTGGGGCGAAATTTAGGGGTGTCAGGTTTGGGTGGATTTTCAAAAAAATCAGGTTTGAGAATTTCACGAGTTTTCCACAGCACATTTGTCAATGGAAGTTAAATATGCTGTGGAAGTTTCAAGAAAATCGTATGACAAATTTGGCAGAAAATGAAGGAAACGTTATAATGGCCGTCTATGAAAAATATAAATGTGGTCTTACCCCTGTAAGTTACTCTAGTGCTAGTACATCGTGTATTGTCGATCGTTATATAGAGAACTAATGGAAACCTATTCACGGGCAGCACATCGTATACAAATATATTATTAAAGATAAATAGTGCGCGCTTGTGCCTGGAAGAAATCATGCAGAAACCATCCCTGTTAACTATCATTTAATTCTTCTATAATTTGTTTACATACACACACATACGCACACGCACACGCACACGCACACGCACACGCACACGCACACACACACACACGCATAATTAATGGACACCTAATCACGGCCGCATATCATATACAAATATGTTGTTAAATGTAAATATTGCACGCGTGTACCTGGAAAGAATCATGCAGAAATCATCCCTGTTATCTATTATTTAATTATTCTATAAGCATACATGTATCAGTTAGTTGTTTATATACCCTCGACTGAAGGGACCTGGGTTCAAATCCCGGCGAGGGCTGAGCAGTGGTTCGGTACTGGTTCGGCTGCCGTGTCGAAACTTGGACAGTTTCGTTCACTATACGTTTCCCCCCTTCCAACCCGCACCGGCCAGCGTGGAAGGGTAGGCCAACAACACCAGCATGCAAAGTACAATAAAGCCAAGGCCCCCAGTCCCCAGCAGCATCGAAAGAGTCTATGACCAAGGAGGCGGTTCGGGTCAAGTAGGGCTATGTTCAGGGGATGCTAAGTATATCTGGGTCAAGAAGAGCCGCCGAGAGAAGGTAAGTAGACTGAATATAGCAACATATAACGTAAAAACACTACTAAGAGATGAACAGAGTCACGAACTGGAGGAAGAACTCAGGGAAACCAAGTTGGTATGGGATGTGATCGGGATCGGAGAAATCAGAAGAAGAGAGGAATGCTTCACTACCTTACAACGCGACCATACACTATACCATTCCACAGCTAGCAAAGGCCAAGGTGGAGTAGGCTTTCTCATAAACAAGAAATGGAAAGACAATATAGCGAGGGTTAACAGCATCAGCCCCAGAGTAGCAGAACTTGTTCTATGCATAACAAAGCTCTACAAGCTGAACATAATACAAGTGTTTTCACCAACAACATCATACTCAGAAGAAGACACAGACAACTTCTACAACGACGTGGATGAGACCTTAGAAAAGCCAACCCACTTCATGATAGTGATGGGAGACTTTAATGCGCAAGTAGGGAAACGAACAAACATTTCGGATGCGGCAACAGGCAAATTGGGCCTAGGTGTGAAAAACGAAAGAGGCGATACCTTGGTACAATGGGCAACATCAAGAAAGTACAAAATCATGAATACCATGTTCCAGAAGAGAGCAGGGAGGAGATGGACATGGAAAAGCCCAAATGGAGAAACGAAGAACGAAATTGACTACATCCTGACAAACAAGCCAGACATGGTCACTGGCGTAACTGTCATCAACCAAGTTAACATTGGAAGTGACCGCAGAATGGTAATGAGCAACATCAAACTAGACGTCAAGGCTGAAAGGAAGAAGTTGGTAAACAAGAGACCACCTAGTGTAGATACCACACAAATCGGAAGAAAAAAGATCGAATTTCAACTCGAACTGCGAAATTGATTCGAGACACTACAGGAACTAGACGACATCGACACCATGAGAGAAAACATCACTGAGATGATCCAACTAAGTGCAACAAGTGTAGCCAAAGCAATCAACAGGCATGTAGTGACGAGAGTATCGTCACTACAACGGTGGATAACGGCAACCGTAAAAAAACATGACAGTGAACAGAGTACCATAATTCACACCGACCCGAAAGAGGTATCAGAGATAACACCATGGGAAGTGGAAGCTGGTAAATGGTACAACAAAGAGTAAATGATACAACAAAAGGTTACGCAAGGAGATACAGACACGTCGGAAAAATGAACGTCTATGCCGGAACTCTGAACTTGAAATTCATCGCCAGATGTTCAGACACCAGTGCACGGTCGCAAATAAGTGTCGTCAAGTCAGTTATAGAGAATGAATGGCCGCCTAATCGCGGCCGCATATCGTGTATCAGTTAATTGTATATATATATATATATATATATATATATATATATATATATATATATATCATCATCATCATCATCATCATCATCATTGTGCAGCCGTAGTATCCCGTGGTTGGGCGAAGGCCTCATATATATATATAATTCTCTGATAAATGAAAGCAAAGCAAATGTCTTCTTTTGGGCCTATGCATCTAAAAGAGAGAATGTGCTTCGTTGCTATAAATAATAAAAGGTGTTACGTCCCGTATAGTGCTCGGCTTGGCATTATATTAAGCAGTTGTTGCAAATGTAACTCAGTTTCTTAATTGAAAGGAATACGAGGAACTAATATATGAGCTGGCATATTCATACACATGTTAAGGGAAACGAGCATTCGACGCGTCACGGCAGGTTCAGTGTCAAAGAACATATAAACGCGCTTATTGGTCAAACTTCGGGGCCGTGTCTCAGTGTGTCAGCCACCGGGAACTGAGATTTCACTAGAATTTTCCATTTTGGAGCCACATTATGAGTAAACCACAGTGGTTATATTGTTGATGGTAGGTGCAAATCTTTAGATTATATTAACTCTATCAGGGGTATTAGCACACACAGTTATCTTTCCTTTTATAATTTATGGCATTGTGATTGTTGACCGTTGTCTGTCTTACTTATCCTCTTCGTGCCTAGATGTGCCACTTAAAGTCTGCACTAGATCTCACCAGTTCTCTCCATCTTGGGTTCTCTTTTCTGTGTGCGCCATGGTTTGTCTCAATATTATTTTTGGTCAGTCCCTTTTAATTTCCTTTCTGTGAACCAAACCAACGACGCTGTCTTCGCTGGAAAGCTGATGTTTTTTCATTGTGTAGACATGACCGAGTCATTTCCATTTTCTTTCCATGTTGAGGCTGATGTTTTCTAGGTTAGAGGAGTTTGGCGTTGTAGATTATCTCCGGCTAATATACTTTCAACATCAGCAAATGTGAAAACTTGCAAGTCTGTAGGTATCTTGCTGTGTCATTCGCCAGCACAAAGAGGAGTCTTAGACGAGCATGTGGATGACATTGTTATGGTTAATTAGCACTTTCTAGTTGCTATTTTAGGTCACTATTCGAAGTTTACTTTTGTATTACCACGGCGTATTTAGATTGCAATTGTGCGGATGTTGATAATCTGGATCACGTTAAATACTTTTTATCTAGCCGTGTCGTTCAGTGTTCCTTACGTTGAGTTATCTTGGGTGGAGGAGACGGTCATGATTTAGTTTGACATTCTGCTGTGAAAACAATACACTTAATTGGTTATTAAAACAATTATTTAAAAAAATTGATTATATTTTTTTCTTCAGCACACCAACACGTGGGTTCCATGTAATATACATACACTTACTTGTACAACCTGTATTTAATTTTGTATTTGTATTTAAGAATATTTGAAAAGCGTAGTTGAACATCTGTGCTAATATATCCTAAAGTAGACGTACCACCCCAGGTTAAAATACAAATCAACAGATGCGGTCGATGTGTAAATTAATTCGATAATGGCACTTTTATCTATAGTGACTTTGTGACTGTGCCATATAATGGCATTACAAATGTTTGGGGTTTCAGTTACAGTATTCATATAACGAACTGATTTATTATAAGCGTTGTGTTGACATTATGATGGCATTAACACATGTTTGGGGTTTCAATTACATTATTCGTATAATTGAATTATAACGAATGTTGTGTATTTTACGTATGTATTTACGTGCGCCAACAGTAAACCTGTCATACAACGTTGTGTTTGTCTTCGGAATCTGTATAGAAAAAGAGCTTCAGTTCACTGCGATATTGCTCAGCTAATACAATACAGGAACCGAACATATAATTGTATTCAAAGTGGTAATTTATGTATTGCTGGATTGCTGGAGTCGTCACTCCATGACATATTCGTTCTATCAATAGGCGCGGTGGCACATTATTAGAACATTGGAATCTCAACGTAGCATGTACACATGCATACATGCAGGCATACGTGCATGCACACACACACGCACGCACGCACGCACGCACACACACACTCACACACGCACACACAATGACTGAATAGTAAATACTGCGCTATAACTTAAATTTTTTCTCTTTGTTATATACAGCGCGGTATCCAATCTTTAGGATTGCTCAAATCGCTTTACACTTTACTCCCTGGCAAACCTGTTTGGATTGCTGCGCATTATGTTTTCATTCAGTCAGTAAAATCGCAATATTCTCGGAGGAAACCGGAAGAAAACAATAGATGTAAATGGAGAACGCATTTTCCGTTAGGTTATTACTAGCAAGAAGTCCACCGAATCATTCGTACATGGTCCCAGTTTGGTGAGTAACATATGTGCGTTCCAACCCAAGTTCAAAGCAATAAGTGCCGACATTTACAACTTGAATGTTTTGTTTACAATTTGAACAGTTCGTGGGCGCAACTTTCAAACTGCGAACACAGTTTCGTGATTATTAAATGCAATTTAACGAACAGTACACTGTCAACATATGTATTCTAGTATTATGTACAATTGTAAACAAATAAAATGTGAATAAACGAGGAACGGACATGGTACCTTTAATCTCGAACAGTTATATTTCGTGGTTCACCTCGTTACATTCTGCGTGGTAAACCTCATACGAACTACGTGCACTGTTTACACACTCAAGAACATGCTGGCTGATTTCACAAGTCCGCTTTTAATTGTAGCAATTATCCGGGCACCAGTCGACTTTGTCTATTCTCTGTTAACACACCGAGTTAGTGTTGGTTGGCGACAGGATAAGCAGCTTTAACAACAACAACTTAATTAACGTCACTTCAACCGACATTACAGCGCTTACATTCTGGCGCTAGTGTAACTTTAAGTGCTACGGGGCGGAGAGAACTTAATAATTGCAAAGTCGGATTGGAACTGGCTCGAACAAGAAGCGGTTGGTGCCATTGGGTGTATGCAATGTTCGGCTTCTGTTTGATCTTGTCACAGTCAGTGAATACGATGTGACTACATCTGTAGATGGATTTGCCTCTGAATGTTTTATGACGCGACCCGTTGACATTTTGGTGTTCACGGGCAATCATGCGTGCATCCAGGGACGCAAACGAGGACGTGAGCGCATACTAACGGTAAATTTTATTTTTTATCATTCACTTTGTTATTACGGAATAATTGGTAACAAAACATGTTCCATGAATTAGCGGGGATCTAAAAGGTTATACAAGTGGTCGTGTTAAGCGTGTTTGGTGGAATGTACTTGCGCGAATGTGTGAGGTAACATAATCAAACCCACACAGAAATACATACACGCACGCATGCAAACACGATTGGTGTACGCATGCTTACATACAGGTGCATATATTCACACAAACACGCACGCACGCGCGCACGCGCACACACACGATTGTATGTACACACACGCACACACACACACGCACACACACATTACAATGGTAACAGACCAGCTGTCTGCCACCTGTATCTCCTCATAGGGACGTCATCAACGACACCAACTCTCACGTAAACATGACACGTGTTACATCACCCACCTGACGACCAACTGCTCAGGACCCCGCTGATCGAAGCGGTCTTGCTTTCTGTACACACGTCGTACAATCACTCACAGAAATTCTTCCGGAGAGTGCGAGACAGACATGGCAAATCCAGCCCCACACGGGAACTTAGTAATCCTGCCGAGTAGTGACGACGCCAGTCAGCTCAGCACAGTTAGATTGGCAACCCGTAGGATTCGACGCCTCAAAACGCTCTCGAAGAAACTACGGACTGCGAAGAAGATCGTAAACGATCCAAGAGGTAGTTCTGGCACAGATGGCGTTATTGCTAATCCGGTCTTGCCGCACACCAGGAACACTTCCGGTGTCGTCGCGAATTTTATACACAACAGGCGCGGCTCGGACAAGTCCGCCGGTAAGACGAGATGGAGTAACGTCGTCGTCCCAACAGTCGTGAAACCGACGGCGTCGAAATGGCTGCGTCAAAAACATAACGTCCGTCCCGGCTTCGAGGTATGTTTTCTCCTAGAAATCACTATCAGTTTGTGTTCAGTGCCGAATTTAGGACTGTGGGGGTTCCCGGGCCGTGATTTTTTTTATCCCAAAGAAATTATCTAAAAAGCATGTTGTGGAGGCCTCCGTAATTTGTTTTATTTTTGGGGCCCCTGGCAACTGCCCCACCCTATACCTGGCACTGTTTGTGCTGTATGCGGTTTTTGTACCATCTTGCTGCTGTCGTGAACAGTTGTTCCGAAATTGGCTGTCAAGAATCCCGTGAAGACCGCCATGTTGGTCTTGTTTTCAGTGGCGCCTTGACAAACGTAATTACTTATCTATACTCTTCGTGCTCGTGTGTGGCACATTCGGCGTGAACAAGAACTCGCCAATTCCCTCTGTCTTATGCTCTCCTTGTTGTGCTGTATCACATGTCACCCCAGCAGTTTTCACATCTCTTCCAGTGGTCGTCTCTACATAGTTTTTTGTCTACGTTTTATCTGTTCCATGCAGGAGATCAATATTACTCGGCTAGAAAGCGAAGTTTGTTTGGGACTTTTAGTTGAGAAAGAGGAGCTGATAAAACACGCATGACATATTTGATTCAACTTCGTGCTGAAAGTGTTTCTTGTTAACGATTAGACAAGTTGAATTAAGTGTACAATTAATGGCTGCGTTGTGTCCACGTTAACGTCCAAGGAAACCTCGTAGGACTACTAGTGCGTGTATTATCTATTTTTATTAACACCTTATTTTGTGCGTACGTCTGTGCGAACCGCAGTGTGTATCTGTTAGTTACAGTTAGTACTATCGTTAGTTACAGTTAGTACTATCGTGTTGTATCATTATGTTTTTTCCCATTGGTCAGTGCTACTGCGTATTTTCCCCATTTGTTTTGATATATCTACAACCGTTTCCATACTTATTACTATGTTGCACACACTATATTTTACCATTGTCTTTGTTTCACTGTGACGTTCGTATGCATTTTTATACGGAGAACGTTGAAACATAACCGTCATGCATTAACATATACAGTGTATTTGATATATATTGTTTATCATTACCATATTTTAGTAATGTACTTCTAAGGATTCGTTACTCGAGTGAAAGCAACTGTCAACTGACTTGTCGGACCTACTCAATCACTCATGCGTTCGTGTGTAGTCAAAGAAATCAAATTCGCTTGTTGCACATTTTGAGGATATCAACCAAAATGCACGCACTTATTCAGAGTAATCACCTCAGGAATAGTTAACAATGACGTCGTGATTTATTTTATACATTTAATGGATTGCATCTTGCTAATGGGTTTTCGTTATCAAGGCAGGGCTATGACAATGATATATGAACCACACGCGTACATCTATCAATGACAATATTAATGTGGAGTATCTTTTTTCGTCTTCCATATAATAGTGAATAGTTCACTGAAAGAAATTTTTTTAACCGTTTGTTTGCGCTCACTCAATTAAATAATTGACAGTGGTTTAGAACGTGTATTGACGAGGCAACGTTTTCTTCAAGTGCCTGTTCTACTGAGCTTAACGAAAACGTTCCGCATCCTGTATTAATGATTAATGCGTTTGCCAAGTATGATAAATTCCGGTACTTATATATTCCGTAGCAACAATTATATATGACAATAGGTCAACCATCATTGTGTGGTAGATTTAAAAAACTTCGTTTAATATGCATAATAGTACAATACTTTCTGTCATTGTTGTCGTATGTTTTCGGCAGTGAATCAAACGCTTCACTGATGCATCTTTTTGTGTTCTTTTGGATTACTTTCTAGATAATATAAATCGTTTTCACAAACATTAACAACTAATGCCTCTGTCGTGTTGCATACTGACAAAGGCACTGATCGAAACAAGCATTGCCGCTTATTGAATCCCACATAAATCCGCAGTGCACTGCGAGGCCCGTTTTTACATTTCTGAAGTTATGCGGCTCTTTTGCCAAATTTAAACCACACCAGCCCTCTTCATTGGCCATTGCCATATCTTCTTCTTGCGTATGATTAAAGGACGGGCGGAGGGCTTGTCACGTGTCGCACTTAAGGTCCTGAAGCCAGGCGCGTGCAGTTTCGTCCAGCCTGACCAGGTCGCCTTTACAATTTTATGTAGCGGAGACTCAGTGGTGATGTGGTGTGCGGACTGCCTTTCGGCACCGCAATAACACGACGCTGAAGGTGCCAGCCCCATCTAGTTCGCGTTGTGTTTGAATCTTACATAACCTGTTCTTATGTGGTTGAGGCGCACCAGTGAGTGTCGGCCAAGGTCTTGTCTGACTGGTTTTGTTGATGGGACTAGGATGAATTCCCTAAGTCTACAAGGCGTGGCGTCCCACCTTCTTGTGCAACCCTCGTTGGACCACATTCCTGTTCTTCCCGGCAGCATCGCTGATGATACGTCGTGCGTGCTCCGAGAAAGGGTGTCGAGAACGCAAACATTTTCGCTCAGGTGCAACTGTTGTCACCGTGGTTTGTAACGTGTATGGTAATCTGCTTCGGCAAGACGAATTAGTGCAAGGCACTGTTTGTTTCAACGGATGTCAGGAGGCGTTATCCCAGCAACAACTGGCAGCATGACGTTGGTGTCGATCGGATGTATCCAGCCACCAGTCGGGGGCTGTGGTCTAGAGCTGAGTCGAGTCGGTGTGTATGTGTGTGTGTGGGCACTGCGACACCACACTGGCAAGCAATACTCGACTGACGATTGCCTCATAATATCACCGGACGTATGGCCAATTAAACCTTTATAAATACCCACGTATACAGTTAGCAGTAGGATTTAATGAATGAATGAATGAACGTTTATTCAACAACAACATAATACATGCACAGTATGGTTTGCTGCTGCTGCTGCTGCTGAAAGGACATAGCTGAAGTCATAGACTTATGTGTTGCTATGCCCTACTCGAACTAAGAAAACTGAATAAATACAACAGGAATTATAAATAAATCACAAAATAATATTCACAACTCATATATAAACTGTTTACTATAGTGCTTGTGTTACTATTACATAGGTTTAACAAAACGTCACCTTCAATTAGCAATTCACAAATATGTAGAAAGTAATGACAACTTGATTGCTTTTTTAAATTGTGTTAAACTTGGAAGCTGAGTCAATTTATTTGGTAAATTGTTCCACGTTTTTATACCCTTGACGGTGATTGACAGCAGTCGGAGGGTGGTGTTTGTCAAACTGAAATTCCCTGTTTATTGCAGCCAGGAAAGAAGTTCAAGGACGCAGTGAGAAGAGTGAAGCTGCTGGTCACTGTAGCTGCTGGAAGGTACACTTTATACTCCGTCCTACGTGCTGCCTTCGCGGCGTCCAATATCAAACAAACAATTACTTAATATTATAAATCGATTAGGAATTGCATGAGCCGCAACCATAATTTGTTGACGTGTTGCAGAGCTAATTATACATAGTTCTCGCGGATTTTTGTGCATTTGAACTCATTCTTATGGTATTATGTAATGTAATGTTATACAATACTGCAATGATGTTCAATAATAATTAACGTATATCTCATATCATAACATTTCTTCTCCAGAAGGGTAATTGTACACCTTAACTTTGACGCAACCTATTACGAAAAATATGTAGTGTTTAGTTTAAAAAAAGTAAGATAAATGTAAGCAACACCCTCTATTAATCGTGTTTGGAAATCAGTTGAACCAAACAACTGGGACATTTTGAATTTGTAGACTGAATGTAGTTTGTTGTGTAGGACCATGCGATGTAAAAAACACCCTTACAATTAATAATAATAACTTTATTATTTTGCAATGGAATTACGCCGCAAACGCAGTAGGCTCTGCGATGTGGCGCCACCGTTTGTCGATCGTACAACCGCCAGGAATTATAAGCGTCTTCCCGTTGTTATGAAGACGTCTGTTTACCCCTGAATCAGAGTAACCAATGGATATAATTATTTTCAGTAATGTATAAAGTATTCACAGCAAATTTAAATGTCGATTACCTAGTTTATATTGGCACAAGTCACAAGATAAAGTAGCAACTACTTTACAAAACTATAATGTTAAGGTTGCCGGCTCAAATCTCATAATAATCATGTATAATTCGTACACTTTATTTTAGGGTATTAACTTGCTCTGTAAAGCTATTAGACATGCGTTTGCATTATTCAAACCACGTACAGTATGACATTAAATGTACACACACGCACGCACACGCACACTCACGCGCACTCGCACACGCACAATTGAATATTTTATAGGTTCTGTCGCCAAAATGAAGTGATGCCATCTGACGGTAGGTAGAAGTCGAATCATGCATCTGTGGCTAAACTTTCTTCCCATTGCTAGGTGAGATTGGCTAAGTGAGAATATACACAAAACAATATACAGGACGGACGGGTAGTTCAACTGACTTCACTCTGTGGTCTCTCTTTCAGATCACGCAATAAGACATTCACGCAATACCTTGATATGTCAGGCGCCAACAAAGAGACGCGATTTCGAGATCTCACATTTGATCCTCTTTGGTTCGCTTCTCCGCGAGAGGTCAGCACTGGTAGCTACAAAAGCTAGTGTAATGATCTTTTGAGATTATATCAGATCATTGTACAATTTTAAACAAAATGTTGTTGCGTTAAATTAGCTGAAGAAAAATCTATGTAACTTTAGAAATTGTCACTCGAAGCAGTTTAACCTATACATCAGTACGTAAATTTTATACATTTTGCAAATAAATACTTTATTCAAATTTGTGTATTATATGTATCAACCAAACAGTTCTGCTATTCTACAGCAGAATGTAAAACGGCAAAAGTAGTAGTAATAATAATTGTAGTAATAAATAGTAATAATAATTCAATATTACTAAAGGAATTTATTATACTATTTTTTGGAAATACAAATATTTACAAAAATGGATAATATATTAATATTTTTTTTAATGTGTTCACTTACATTGCGCAAATAATTGCGTCTAAAGTATTTAAATTTTGACAAATATAACCACTAGGAAAAACTTTTATGTATTATTTAATGCGCCGAAACCCCCTGGGCCCTCGGAGAAGACGTTGCCCGAATATAACCCTGGGAGACACCGATAGGAGGAACACCGGTCTCAATTGGACTTGTCTTACCAATGCATTGTCAGAACATCTGACAACACTGGAAACACCTGATCATGTCACCACATTAAATGGATTACATAAACATGTTCGTCACAACAGTAGTTTTTAATATGTTTTATAACATTTTATATTATTATTATTATTATCATCAGTTACTATTACCAATTATTACCTGAATTAATTTGAAGCTATTTAGAATTTGACATGTTTGTTCACACTTTTGAACGGTGCCGTGTGCGTTGTTGCAGAGCCGCATCAATACCGAGGCGGCGACTGCGCTTGCTCTTGAACCGGAAGAACGTACAGCCCAACAGAGGCAGATAGCCCTCGTGTCTCTGCGGACGACCGTGAAGGAGTTTAGTGAGTATCCGCTCGGCATGCAGCAGTCGCTCGTCACGGTCGGAGTCTATCAGAGGTACGTGATCCTTACACCAATGGCACACGGGCGCGGTAGCGTAGGAATTGAGACGTGTAAAACATTTCTGTTTCACATATCCAGTACGTGATTTTACCTTACGTATATAGTTGTAGTGTATTTGGTCAGCGTACCACTTCTTCAGTACGTGTTACGTATGACGTCATTGTACTTGTGAGATAGTTCATAATTCCCCTTGTCTCGATTGATTTCTGTTTTGGTCGTTCTGATTCACATTGCTTCTTTTATCTGTCGTGTTCTTCTGATGGCTTCCTTGTCTACTATGTTCGCTCCCTCACAGTGTATGACGTAGTTTTCTGTTGTTGCGTTGTCCATGAGGGCGGATTTCTTGTTGGTCGACATATATATTTTATTTATTTATTTCTAGTGTAATTCTTTTTGTGTATTGGCTATATAAAATAAATTGTACACATAAAAATCAACTATCCTGAAGAATGTTGTTCAGCAAACTGTTGCTGCTATCTTCTTTCTTCCTTTAGTTCGGTGTGACGCTGACCTCGATACGAGTCCTAGAGTTTCCTTCTGACAGAGCTCCAGAAAAGACGTGTCCACCAGCCGTCTCTACATCCATTACTTATCGCTCTTCAGCCACCGTTTCGAGGCTAGCATAGTTGTGTTCACACCACGTTGCCCCAGTTCACTCAGCTGAGTAAACGAGCACCTGGCAGTAGTCTTTAGTGGATGTATGTGAACGAGTAATCTGCGCGCGTGCGCGTGTACATGCATGTGTCCATGATTCGACACGTAAACCTCTGCTTTTCGCTACATTTTCGCAGCACTATCATTTTAATACGGCCATATATCTACCATATGTGAATGGTTGGATCTACGAGTGATTCGATGGACGTATTTGAAAGCGATGTTTTAATTAGATCACAAGAAATAGTCGGATCCTTCAAAATAGCATAATAATCTACTTTGTTGTAGCTACGAGCGCAATCGTGTCATCATACGACAAGGACATTTCGCGAGAAACTTCTATATGATTCTTTCTGGTGTCGGTAAGAAATTAGCATATATAATCAACCAAACAAAAAAACAACAACCAGCCAACCAACCAACCAACCAACCAACCAACCAACCTACCAAACAACCAACCAACCAACCAACCAACCAGCCAGCCAGCCAGCCAGCCAGCCAGCCAGCCAGCCAGCCAGCCAGCCAGCCAGCCAGCCAGCCAGCCAGCCAGCCAGCCAGCCAGCCAGCCAACCAACCAATCAAACAACGAAATAACCAACAAATTAACAAACAAACCAGCCATCCAGACAAACAGCCAACCAACCAATCAACCAATATTATATTTCCAAATGAAAGTGCAACAATATAACAACATCATATAAAAAAAGTAAAGTAAACATTTACTTGTGGAAAATGGGGTCATTTGAAAATTATTATTAGCGCAAACAACCTTAGTAACAGTGCCTACTTCCGAGACTGTCCTAGTACACGCCTACATCTGGCACTGTCCTAGTTGACGCCTATTTCTGGCACTGTCCTAGTAGACGCCTACATCTGGCACTGTCCTAGTAGACGCCTACATCTGGCACTGTCCTAGTTGACGCCTACATCTGGCACTGTCCTAGTAGACGCCTACATCTGGCACTGTCCTAGTTGACGCCTACATCTGGCACTGTCCTAGTAGACGCCTATTTCTGGCACTGTCCTAGTAGACGCCTACTCCTGGCACGGGTCTACATTCGGCCTCTTGACCGGTCCAGTAAACAAATAAAACAATATTACTACGTCTATCTCAAGCTCAAGAAAACATTAAGCCATCGTGTTTTTGTCGTCCTAATGAACATTATTGGGTTAGTTTTGTTCTTTGTTCGTTTCAGTCGCTGTCATGGTGTTCCGGACGGGGACTGATGATGATTCCGGCGTCGGGACATTTGTTGCATTCCTTGGAAAGGGAAGCAGCTTCGGGGTACGTTACATCACGATAATGTCGATGGTTGACCCGCCCGCACACGTGTTGTTGATCTTCTTTTTCTCCCTGCAGGCCGGAGTGAAGCTGATTGAATTAGTAAAATTCAATCATTTGAAGTATGAAATAAA
>OZ023215.1:19371536-19514036 GCA_963995525.1 Escarpia spicata
TATAGATGTATCTTGGTCCATTTTTTTCACAAGTCGAAGCAAATCATTCCAGTTTAGTGCGTCCAAAATGTTCACTGTAAAATATTTAGCCTTAAATTAATTAGGCCTATCCCTAGGCTATAAATTACTGCAGGATATTTAATTAGCAATTAGCTCATTTTGACTGAGGACCACATATCCACCCAAAACATGTCCACCCTGAAGTAAATTACCATCTTTCAATTTCATTGCTTGTAGGCCCTACTTAAAATAATGGTATGGATCTGAATTTTGTTGGCTAGCAGGAATGCCCTGATACCATGGCTTGTATGCACAGCATAACAGCATCATGTGTGTAAACTTCTATTTTGTGTCTAGCACAGTATTCATTTGTCAAAATCAGATGTCCACTCCGAAACAAATATTTTCCAAATCAATAGATATATCGAATTGATCACAAAGCTCGTTCAGCTTTCATTTGGTATATTACACTCTAATAATTATTTCATCTCCGATTAATTAACTAATGTATAATATTAATTAACTTAATTAAGTTTAAGATAAACACATTATAGAGACGTACATACTTAAAGTGATGTTATAATAACAGATATACAGAACACCGGTTAGTAATGTTACTACTGATAGCAAATTTAAGGGAACAGGGGGAACAATTCCATATATGTTGATGGGTGCATATTTCATAGATTCAGCTGTATTTCTATCAAATACATATAGAAAGATGTGATTTTTCTATGTAGAATTCATACTCTGGTGTGCATATTCCATGGAGTCCGTATTCTGTGTGACACAGGAACTAGATGTTTATTAGTCCTGTTGTTGTTACCTAACTTGTATCAGTATCATATTATCTTTTTTTAATGTTTGTAAAATGGTAAGTAATCAAGTAAGCTGATATTATTAGTGAAGTAATACTATATCATAGAACTGTTTACAACAGCTTACTCTGACTTTTTCTGTTTAGGACAAAGGGTTCCAGGAGAGGTGCAACCCTTCCCCTAGGATTTATTGGTTTACTACCACCACCGATGCTTAGGTAGAAGGCAAACCGTAACAAGGCTAATTTCGTCATATAATAACATATTAATTTATTTAAAAAAATAAATAAATAAATAACTATACATTTTATTTGCTACAGCGCCAGATCCATAATTGTTTGTGGGGCATCTTGAAATTACCTTAATTTTTTCATTTCCAATTATAATTACTGTTACAATGGTAATTTATTTGTTTGGTTAAACTGACAATTGTCATACGTCAATAGTCAAGTTGAGGACTAACAAACTATGATGTACAATGCTTTAACGTTACGAGTTGGTTTGCCCTTTTGGATGATTCAGTGACTTCCCCTTTTTCTCAGTTGACGTATTAGTGCCCCTTTTCACTGTAGCAAATGGGTACAATTTGCTTTGATTATCATTATTTTGATTGAGCTAGGGGGTTGCAGTTAAGCTCGCAATACACTAGCCGATTTTTCGTCGGGCGACTGCAGATTTTTCATGGCGGTTAAATTTGTCGGGTCGTCGGCTTGCAGCACACTAGCCGATATTTTGAAAAAACTAGAGTTGAGAAGCAGACAATACTGCAGTACTCGACTATTCCGACATTGTAATTAAACTCCCCGAATTAGCGACTACAGTCTACACCATGGACAACACGAGGAGTTACAAGAGTCTGGACTCATATGATTATTTTCTATAGGGGAGGTTCCATGATTTTTTTAGACATCGCTATGTTGTAAATTGTCTTTATTAAGTTGATGATGATCTCCGCTTGCCTTATGCTTCACCCCTTGTGCTCAAGGTAACGACGTAGACGCCGTAGTAAAGTTACTAATTGAATATAAATTACCGTTTCTCTTGACAATCTTGACGTGTTGTGGCAAATTCACGACACAGCGAATGGCATGCATACGTGCTTTGACCATTTTTGGTACATTACTGACCTTGTGTCTGATCACCAACTGTCAAACGTAATGTGCTGACTGTTGTTGGTTATTTACTGTACTCCCGCCATTGGCGTGCGACCCGTCACATGTAGAAACCTTGCCAATTGCGTTTATGTAACACAGTTTCATACAAAAAACGATCCTTTTTGTTTTTATGCAAGTATTCTACACGAACCCTACCCATAGTTATATGCAATTGAAATTGAAAGATATTTGGATAAACATTACAAGTTTACCAATTGACATGACAATGTGCATATTTTGCACATTGTCAGTTCACGGAGTAAACTCATAAGTTTAGTCAAAATATTTGTTAATTTCATTAGCGAACAATTATGGATAGAGTTTGTTTAGAAAAAATGAACTAGAAATGCCATAAAGTAAAAGTTTGTTTGGAACTATGTGGCGTTGCACAAGGTCAAACCTGAAATGTTGTAATAAACAATTGGATTGCATGGCGACGACGCGACGAAGACCAGCTTACTGGCCGTTGGTATCACTTCGCCAGAGCGGAAGTAGTGTAACTTGTGGCAGAGGTGCGTTTGGGAGAGACCACTTGACCTCTACTTGGAGATTGAGTTGGTGTCAGTCCGTGTAGTGAATGCACTGCAGTAGAGGGAGTCCAGGGTGGTCTGCTCTAGTTTGGTCAGGTCTGGCGAAATTGGTCAGTGTTTCCCGGTCTTTAGTTGTATGCGTGGAGACACATCTGTCGTGTAATCGTCGAGTTACGTTATTCCAAATAAAATGTGATTAAAACGAGACTGGTAACGAGTCTTCTGGGAGGTTGTTGTTGTTGTTGTTGTTGTTGTTGTTATTATTATTATTGTTGTTGTTGTTATGTTCGGGGTGCGGCTGACCTCAATACTGGCCCTCGATTTATTTTTATTTTATTTTTCTTCCTCTCACTGTCGTTGCAATGTTGTCTCCACCAACCGTCTCGTCTACACTCTATACTTCGCTCTCATCCTCCACTCGCCTCCCAGTCCCTCTAAACCTCTCTCTACACAATCCTCCCTTCGCTGTGTAGGTCGCCCTCGCCTCCTTTTCTCCTCCACTGTCTGGTCATCTGTTTTCTTTGTCAACCGTTCTACTCCCATTCCATCCACATGTCCAGCCAACTTTAATCTACCTCACCATCTTCTTCTTAAAGCTTTCTTCTACACCAATCTCCTCTCTCAGCTCCTCCATTCGTCGCTTGTCGATTCTGTTCACTCCCGCATGTCTTCTGACCCAGTTGCTTTCGCAAACCTGTACCCTCTCCTGTTGCTTTTCTGTCACAACCATAGTATCTAGGCAATACAGGTATGCTGGTGCGACATATGAGCAGAGCACCTTAGACTGTATTATTTTACGAGGTCATGTTACCTTGTTACAGGGCTGGACATAACGCAACACGAGAAGGCACTTGGAAAGGCTTTCCTGCGATTAGTGTCTCAGCAGGTATGTAATCTCGTTGTACCATTGAATAAACACCTGATATCAACATGTCATTCTATTATCTTTTCAAACTGGCACTTCACGGAAAACTAGTATTTGCTGTAATAAGCTTGGTTTTATTTAATGAAATGTAGGTAATTAGATCCACGTTCGTTATAGTCACACAAATGCAAAACGTACGCGTGCAATTAAAGGCAATATTCTTTTTTGATATAGTTATTTTGGTTCATGAACGGTTTTAGCCGTGAACACACAGAAGTAAATTTATTAGGGAATGAATGTAGAATTGTATATGTCACTTGTCGCATTGCAGGGCCATGGCTGTGTTTCCGCCGCGATGAATTCTGGGACGCCGGCCCAATGGAAGACGAAAGAGCAGAAACATGTGTTCATCCAACTACAAACCCTCGGACCTAAGTCTGTTATTGTAAGTCTTCATACAGCGACAAAACGAATTAAGTTCCACATAGCGCCGTGTTGTGGACATAAATTGGTTGAATTTAAAAGTCATTGAGCACATCAGACTCAAATTTAATACAACGAAGTATTTTGAAAACAAGCTGAATAACTGTTTTAGAAATATGCATACTTCAATGACGCCAATATGGCCATGTACAATTGATTGTTCATTCATGTATATTTTACAGTTATTGGTATTGTGTTTAATTGGTAAAATGGTAAGTACTTATTAAGGTAAGTTGTCAAATAACACAATATCCAGCCCTTAGGACTGCTCAAAGAGATTTACACTTCACTACTTGAAAAATCCGTTCATTCGAACTTCTCTGGGAAGTAAAATAACAAACCTGTGGGACATTACCCGGAAGTCGGGGTTACCGCATTATCCGGAAGAAGAAGAATTATTCAACCACGTTGTGTATTCTTGCATAGGGACTGGAGCAGGTGGCGTTCACCGATCAAGGCATGGGCTTCTCTCTCGTGTCGGAAGGAACCGAGACGGTTCTTATCAACAAGGCGTTCTTACTTGGTCACCTGTCGGGTGGTGTGCTCAAAAGCATCAGAAGTACGGTAAGAACATGTAATGTAATCACAACATCAGAAGTACGGTAAGAACATGCAATGTAATCACAACATCAGAAGTACGGTAAGAACATGTAATGTAATCACAACATCAGAAGTACGGTAAGAACTTGCAATGTAATCACAACATCAGAAGTACGGTAAGAACATGTAATGTAATCACAACATCAGAAGTACGGTAAGAACTTGCAATGTAATCACAACATCAGAAGTACGGTAAGAACATGTAATGTAATCACAACATCAGAAGTACGGTAAGAACTTGCAATGTAATCACAACATCAGAAGTACGGTAAGAACATGTAATGTAATCACAACATCAGAAGTACGGTAAGAACATGTAATGTAATCATCACAACATCAGAAGTAAGGTAAGAACATGTAATGTAATTACAACATCAGAAGTATGGTAAGACCATGTCATGTAATCACAACATCAGAAGTAAGGTAAGACCATGTAATGTAATCACAACATCAGAAGTACGGTAAGACCATGTCAAGTAATCACAACATCAGAAGTAAGGTAAGACCATGTAATGTAATCACAACATCAGAAGTACGGTAAGACCATGTAATGTAATCACAACATAAGAAGTACGGTAAGACCATGTAATGTAATCACATCATTAGAAGTACGGTAAGAACTTGCAATGTAATCACAACATCAGAAGTACGGTAAGAACATGTAATGTAATCACAACATCAGAAGTACGGTAAGAACTTGCAATGTAATCACAACATCAGAAGTACGGTAAGAACATGTAATGTAATCACAACATCAGAAGTACGGTAAGAACATGTAATGTAATCATCACAACATCAGAAGTAAGGTAAGAACATGTAATGTAATTACAACATCAGAAGTATGGTAAGACCATGTCATGTAATCACAACATCATAAGTACGGTAAGACCATGTAATGTAATCACAACATCAGAAGTACGGTAAGACCATGTAATGTAATCACAACGTCAGAAGTAAGGTAAGAACATGTAATGTAATTACAACATCAGAAGTATGGTAAGACCATGTAATGTAATCACAACATCAGAAGTACGGTAAGACCATGTAATGTAATCACAACATCAGAAGTATGGTAAGACCATGTAATATAATCACAACATCAGAAGTACGGTAAGACCATGTAATGTAATCACAACATCAGAAGTACGGTAAGAACATGTAATGTAATCAAAACATCAGAAGTACGGTAAGACCATGTAATGTAATCACAACGTCAGAAGTAAGGTAAGAACATGTAATGTAATCACAACATCAGAAGTACGGTAAGAACATGTAATGTAATTACAACATCAGAAGTATGGTAATACCATGTCATGTAATCACAACATCAGAAGTACGGTAAGACCATGTAATGTAATCAAAACATCAGAAGTACGGTAAGACCATGTAATGTAATCACAACATCAGAAGTACGGTAAGACCATGTAATGTAATCACAACATCAGAAGTACGGTAAGACCATGTAATGTAATCACAATGTCAGAAGTAAGGTAAGACCATGTAATGTAATCACAACATCAGAAGTACGGTAAGAACATGTAATGTAATCAAAACATCAGAAGTACGGTAAGACCATGTAATGTAATCACAACATCAGAAGTATGGTAAGACCATGTAATGTAATCACAATGTCAGAAGTAAGGTAAGACCATGTAATGTAATAAAAACATCAGAAGTACGGTAAGAACATGTAATGTAATCACAATGTCAGAAGTACGGTAAGAACATGTAATGTAATCAAAACATCAGAAGTACGGTAAGAACATGTAATGTAATTACAACATCAGAAGTACGGTAAGACCATGTAATGTAATCACAACATCAGAAGTACGGTAAGACCATGTAATGTAATCACAATGTCAGAAGTAAGGTAAGACCATGTAATGTAATCACAACATCAGAAGTACGGTAAGAACATGTAATGTAATCAAAACATCAGAAGTACGGTAAGACCATGTAATGTAATCACAACATCAGAAGTACGGTAAGACCATGTAATGTAATCACAACGTCAGAAGTAAGGTAAGACCATGTAATGTAATCACAACATCAGAAGTACGGTAAGACCATGTAATGTAATCACAACATCAGAAGTATGGTAAGACCATGTAATGTAATCACAACATCAGAAGTACGTTAAGACCATGTAATGTAATCACAACATCAGAAGTAAGGTAAGACCATGTAATGTAATCACAACATCAGAAGTACGGTAAGACCATGTAATGTAATCACAACATCAGAAGTATGGTAAGACCATGTAATGTAATCACAATGTCAGAAGTATGGTAAGACCATGTAATGTAATCAAAACATCAGAAGTACGTTAAGACCATGTAATGTAATCACAACATCAGAAATATGGTAAGACCATGTAATGTAATCACAACATCAGAAGTACGGTAAGACCATGTAATGTAATCACAACATCAGAAGTACGGTAAGACCATGTAATGTAATCACAACATCAGAAGTACGTTAAGACCATGTAATGTAATCACAATGTCAGAAGTACGGTAAGACCATGTAATGTAATCACAACATCAGAAGTATGGTAAGACCATGTAATGTAATCACAATGTCAGAAGTAAGGTAAGACCATGTAATGTAATAACAACATCAGAAGTACGGTAAGACCATGTAATGTAATCACAACATCAGAAGTATGGTAAGACCATGTAATGTAATCACAACATCAGAAGTATCGTAAGACCATGTAATGTAATCACAATGTCAGAAGTAAGGTAAGACCATGTAATGTAATAAAAACATCAGAAGTACGGTAAGAACATGTAATGTAATCACAATGTCAGAAGTAAGGTAAGACCATGTAATGTAATCACAACATCAGAAGTACGGTAAGAACATGTAATGATAATCAAAACATCAGAAGTACGGTAAGAACATGTAATGTAAATACAACATCAGAAGTACGGTAAGACCATGTAATGTAATCACAACATCAGAAGTACGGTAAGACCATGTAATGTAATCACAACATCAGAAGTACGGTAAGAACATGTAATGTAATAAAAATATCAGAAGTACGGTAAGACCATGTAATGTAATCACAACATCAGAAGTACGGTAAGACCATGTAATGTAATCACAATGTCAGAAGTAAGGTAAGACCATGTAATGTAATCACAACATCAGAAGTACGGTAAGACCATGTAATGTAATCACAACATCAGAAGTACGGTAAGACCATGTAATGTAATCACAACATCAGAAGTATGGTAAGACCATGTAATGTAATCACAACATCAGAAGTACGGTAAGACCATGTAATGTAATCACAACATCAGAAGTATGGTAAGACCATGTAATGTAATCACAATGTCAGAAGTAAGGTAAGACCATGTAATGTAATAACAACATCAGAAGTACGGTAAGACCATGTAATGTAATCACAACATCAGAAGTACGGTAAGACCATGTAATGTAATCACAACATCAGAAGTATCGTAAGACCATGTAATGTAATCACAATGTCAGAAGTAAGGTAAGACCATGTAATGTAATAAAAACATCAGAAGTACGGTAAGAACATGTAATGTAATCACAATGTCAGAAGTAAGGTAAGACCATGTAATGTAATCACAACATCAGAAGTACGGTAAGAACATGTAATGTAATCAAAACATCAGAAGTACGGTAAGAACATGTAATGTAATTACAACATCAGAAGTACGGTAAGACCATGTAATGTAATCACAACATCAGAAGTACGGTAAGACCATGTAATGTAATCACAACATCAGAAGTACGGTAAGAACATGTAATGTAATAAAAATATCAGAAGTACGGTAAGACCATGTAATGTAATCACAACATCAGAAGTACGGTAAGACCATGTAATGTAATCACAATGTCAGAAGTAAGGTAAGACCATGTAATGTAATCACAATGTCAGAAGTACGGTAAGACCATGTAATGTAATCACAACATCAGAAGTATGGTAAGACCATGTAATGTAATCACAATGTCAGAAGTAAGGTAAGACCATGTAATGTAATAACAACATCAGAAGTACGGTAAGACCATGTAATGTAATCACAACATCAGAAGTATGGTAAGACCATGTAATGTAATCACAACATCAGAAGTATCGTAAGACCATGTAATGTAATCACAATGTCAGAAGTAAGGTAAGACCATGTAATGTAATAAAAACATCAGAAGTACGGTAAGAACATGTAATGTAATCACAATGTCAGAAGTAAGGTAAGACCATGTAATGTAATCACAACATCAGAAGTACGGTAAGAACATGTAATGATAATCAAAACATCAGAAGTACGGTAAGAACATGTAATGTAAATACAACATCAGAAGTACGGTAAGACCATGTAATGTAATCACAACATCAGAAGTACGGTAAGACCATGTAATGTAATCACAACATCAGAAGTACGGTAAGAACATGTAATGTAATAAAAATATCAGAAGTACGGTAAGACCATGTAATGTAATCACAACATCAGAAGTACGGTAAGACCATGTAATGTAATCACAATGTCAGAAGTAAGGTAAGACCATGTAATGTAATCACAACATCAGAAGTACGGTAAGACCATGTAATGTAATCACAACATCAGAAGTACGGTAAGACCATGTAATGTAATCACAACATCAGAAGTATGGTAAGACCATGTAATGTAATCACAACATCAGAAGTACGGTAAGACCATGTAATGTAATCACAACATCAGAAGTATGGTAAGACCATGTAATGTAATCACAATGTCAGAAGTAAGGTAAGACCATGTAATGTAATAACAACATCAGAAGTACGGTAAGACCATGTAATGTAATCACAACATCAGAAGTACGGTAAGACCATGTAATGTAATCACAACATCAGAAGTATCGTAAGACCATGTAATGTAATCACAATGTCAGAAGTAAGGTAAGACCATGTAATGTAATAAAAACATCAGAAGTACGGTAAGAACATGTAATGTAATCACAATGTCAGAAGTAAGGTAAGACCATGTAATGTAATCACAACATCAGAAGTACGGTAAGAACATGTAATGTAATCAAAACATCAGAAGTACGGTAAGAACATGTAATGTAATTACAACATCAGAAGTACGGTAAGACCATGTAATGTAATCACAACATCAGAAGTACGGTAAGACCATGTAATGTAATCACAACATCAGAAGTACGGTAAGAACATGTAATGTAATAAAAATATCAGAAGTACGGTAAGACCATGTAATGTAATCACAACATCAGAAGTACGGTAAGACCATGTAATGTAATCACAATGTCAGAAGTAAGGTAAGACCATGTAATGTAATCACAACATCAGAAGTACGGTAAGACCATGTAATGTAATCACAACATCAGAAGTACGGTAAGACCATGTAATGTAATCACAACATCAGAAGTATGGTAAGACCATGTAATGTAATCACAATGTCAGAAGTAAGGTAAGACCATGTAATGTAATCACAACATCAGAAGTACGGTAAGACCATGTAATGTAATCACAACGTCAGAAGTAAGGTAAGAACATGTAATGTAATCACAACATCAGAAGTACGGTAAGAACATGTAATGTAATTACAACATCAGTAGTACGGTAAGACCCTGTCATGTAATCACAACATCAGAAGTACGGTAAGACCATGTAATGTAATCAACACATCAGAAGTACGGTAAGACCATGTAATGTAATCAACACATCAGAAGTACGGTAAGACCATGTAATGTAATCACAACATCAGAAGTACGGTAAGACCATGTAATGTAATCAACACATCAGAAGTACGGTAAGACCATGTAATGTAATCACAACATCAGAAGTACGGTAAAACATGTAATGTAATCACAACATCAGAAGTAAGGTAAGAACATGTAATGTAATCACAACATCAGAAGTACGGTAAGACCATGTAATGTAATCACAATGTCAGAAGTAAGGTAATACCATGTAATGTAATCACAACATCATAAGTACGGTAAGACCATGTAATGTAATCACAACATCAGAAGTATGGTAAGACCATGTCATGTAATCACAATGTCAGAAGTAAGGTAAGACCATGTAATGTAATCACAACATCAGAAGTACGGTAAGACCATGTAATGTAATCACAACGTCAGAAGTAAGGTAAGAACATGTAATGTAATCACAACATCAGAAGTACGGTAAGAACATGTAATGTAATTACAACATCAGAAGTATGGTAAGACCCTGTCATGTAATCACAACATCAGAAGTACGGTAAGACCATGTAATGTAATCAACACATCAGAAGTACGGTAAGACCATGCAATGTAATCACAACATCAGAAGTACGGTAAGAACATGCAATGTAATCACAACATCAGAAGTACGGTAAGACCATGTAATGTAATCACAACATCAGAAGTACGGTAAGACCATGTAATGTAATCAACACATCAGAAGTACGGTAAGACCATGTAATATAATCACAACATCAGAAGTACGGTAAAACATGTAATGTAATCACAACATCAGAAGTAAGGTAAGAACATGTAATGTAATCACAACATCAGAACTACGGTAAGATCATGTAATGTAATCACAACGTCAGAAGTAAGGTAAGAACATGTAATGTAATCACAACATCAGAAGTACGGTAAGAACATGTAATGTAATTACAACATCAGAAGTACGGTAAGACCATGTAATGTAATCACAATGTCAGAAGTAAGGTAATACCATGTAATGTAATCACAACATCATAAGTACGGTAAGACCATGTAATGTAATCACAACATCAGAAGTATGGTAAGACCATGTAATGTAATCACAATGTCAGAAGTAAGGTAAGACCATGTAATGTAATCACAACATCAGAAGTACGGTAAGACCATGTAATGTAATCACAACGTCAGAAGTAAGGTAAGAACATGTAATGTAATCACAACATCAGAAGTACGGTAAGAACATGTAATGTAATTACAACATCAGAAGTATGGTAAGACCCTGTCATGTAATCACAACATCAGAAGTACGGTAAGACCATGTAATGTAATCAAAACATCAGAAGTACGGTAAGACCATGCAATGTAATCACAACATCAGAAGTACGGTAAGAACATGCAATGTAATCACAACATCAGAAGTACGGTAAGACCATGTAATGTAATCACAACATCAGAAGTACGGTAAGACCATGTAATGTAATCAACACATCAGAAGTACGGTAAGACCATGTAATGTAATCACAACATCAGAAGTACGGTAAAACATGTAATGTAATCACAACATCAGAAGTAAGGTAAGAACATGTAATGTAATCACAACATCAGAACTACGGTAAGATCATGTAATGTAATCACAACGTCAGAAGTAAGGTAAGAACATGTAATGTAATCACAACATCAGAAGTACGGTAAGAACATGTAATGTAATTACAACATCAGAAGTATGGTAAGACCATGTCATGTAATCACAACATCAGAAGTACGGTAAAACATGTAATGTAATCACAACATCATAACTACGGTAAACAGATAGCGTAATCGCAAATATGACTCATGTACATGCTCAAAGAATTATCAATACTTCAAGCATTATCATTGGTAAATGGTGTAGACTTAGCGGTCCAGTCTATACAGGTTCATCACTTAATAATATATATATATATTTCATTAGAAATAATTATAAATTCAATTACATTATATCTATTTGGTATATATTTAACTTGTATAATATTATATAATATATTATATAATTGTATATTTGGATGAATAAAGTATTTTCTTACTTTTAATTATGATTATGATTTATTGTTAGTATTATTCTTTATTTTATTTTTATTCGTTACATCAGGGATGCCTTGCTAACGATACGTTACATCTTCTCCTGAGTCTCCTCGACTTTGGTAGTTATTTTAATTATTTCAGTTTGTACATTTAAGTTTGTCTGTTCCCAGATGCGCCAATATGTATATTTAAGTTTAAAATAAAAATATGACTGTCTGTTTACAGATACGGCCGTATCCATCTGAATCAAGCCTGCTGCGGCAACTGCAGGAGTCGGCCAACTGGAAGGCCTTTAAGATGCAACTTGTCAACGATTACGCCTCCCGCACGAGACGAAGCCTACGAGCGGCTGCCGTACTGCGCTGCTAGACACATCCTACCAAGGGGGTCGCCAGCGGCCGTTCGATAATAAAGCGTCCTCAGACAATTCGTGTCGCGTTGATTGTCCTAGTGTCGTCATTCAACAGAAGATGTTCCACAAAATAAAATAAAACAAATCGCCACCTTCGATGTGCACGTGTAATTTATTCCCACTGTGTGTTCGTGTGTAATAACAGAAGGGCAACGTGTTTTGGCGCAACAGGTCTGTTAGTCGTAAGGTATTTATTGCATTTGTGCGTCGTATGATATCATCAGATGTTTCTTTGCAATATATCCCTAAGTATTACTGACAGGGATAAAATCGCATGTTTAAGATAACATGATCCAATAATACGTACGTGTATGCATGCATGCGTGCGTGCGTGCGTGCGTGCGTGCGAGTGTGTGTGTATGTATGTACGCATGCGTGTATATATGTATAAATGACTGTATATGTATGTATGCTATTATGGGCTTGCACAAAATAATTAACCCTCAGGCCAGGTGTGTATATTTCGCGTTTTCTCTTTAAGTATTTTTCCACTAACTTTCTCCTATTGATATATTCTTTATACACTTATGGGAAATACAAAAAACGTGCAAATGTTGTATATGCATGCAGTGTGTCATACTGAACATTGAATGTAACAAATGACACACTACGGCACCTGCGCTGAAACCTCAGTAGCATGTCATGCAACAGCCGTAACTATTATCACCAGATGGCCTGTTTAGCAATAGTGGTGACACCTGTTGGAATCTTTGCATTTTAGCCATTTGCACAGGAGGGTGGTCGACTAGGTAATCACTGCAAGCCTAAATCTAACCCTACCCATAACTATTTCCTACTACTGACCCTAGCCCTAACCCTGACTAACCATAACTCTAACAATATATACTAATGACCGTAACTTTAATGAATAATACGATTGACACTAACCATTTATTCCTGTCGTCTGTTTGGTTCCAATGATTACCCTCTCGACCCTAGTGATATCATAGTAGACATATTCATCTAAACCAAGAGAAAATCACGGTTTGCATACGATATACAGACGGTGGTCGTGCATTATGTCAACTAGGTTAAAAATCTACGTCAGAAGCTAGACGTTGCGTAATGTACGATGGTGTCAGACGAGACGTCGCGCAGAGTCGCGCAGTGTACGATGGTTAGTTGGTGAACAGAAATCTGTTGATGCTAGGGGCCAATGACAGCGTAGCAATTTCTGTTCGTGGTCATCGATACACCGGCTTTCAACATGGCAGAATGGCTAGACGACGAGCGCGAGATGACTTTCATAAAGTTGTGGCAGGATGGGCCAGTTTTACATGAAAACACGTGGAAAGGGTACTTACCGAACCAAGCGCCTCACCGCGCTTATGGAGATGGCCGAGGTGTTCGGTACTACAAGTAAGAACAATTACGTTCAAACAAATGATGTGGAAGGCATATAGACGTACTGGAAATGCTGAAGACTACGACATTTATATAGAAGCACTTAACCAAGCTACAACTGAAATGAGAAATTCAAAGAGTAACTACGAACAAAAGGTCGGTCCTCTAGAAGAAAGTGCTGGAAATAGAACACCAGCGGGATTCTTAACGGCAGAAGACTTGAATTAATATTTTAATTCGGTATTTACCAGGGAAGATATTAGTTCACTGCCAGTACCAGAGGCTAAGTTCAAGGGACGGAATCAGACTATTTAGGACAGTTAATTGTAACCCCGGAAATGGTCGCTAACAAAATACGGGCTGTGAAAGATAATAAATCACCTGGAGTGGATAGGATTCCGCCCAAACTACCATTGAAAATTGTAGAACAAATTAGCATACCGCTTGCAACAGTTTCCAGCTTGTTATTCGAAGAGGGAGTGGTTCTATTAGAATGGAAATAAGCAACCATTACACCGTTATTTATATAAAAAAAGATTCGAGAAACAAGTCAGATAACTACAGAGCAGTGAGTTTAACATCGGTGATTTGCAAATTATTAGAAAGACTAATTAAAGATCACATGGTGGATTTTCTTGTTAAAATAACTTGGTAAACCCATCTCAGCATGGGCTTCTAGAAGCGAGGTCATGCTTAACAAATATGTTATGTTTTTTGGAAGATATTACTAAGTGGGTAGACGAGGGATCACCAGTAGATATCATCTACTTAGATTTTCAGAAAGCTTTCGACAAAGTGCCACATCAAAGATTATTGCCTAAGCTAAAGGTCCATGGCATACGAAACGGTATAATTAAGTGGATACAAAAATGGCTGATTGGCAGAAGACAACGGGTAGTAGTTGAAGGGGGGGGGGGCGTCGAACTGGAAGTCAATTTTGAGTGGGGTACCACAGGGATCAGTACTAGGACCTATATTAATCTTAATATACATCAACGATTTGGACGATGATATAACAAGCAAGGTGGTGAAATTTGCAGATGATACAAGTGTTTAGAAGGATTAAACGTGATGGATATAGACAACAAGATGATCATGACTGGTTGATCAAAATGTCTGAAAAGTGGCACATGTTGTTCAATTTTGGGAAATGTGAATGCCACCACACTGGACATGGGAACGAAGATGTAGAATATACAATGGGGGGGGGGGGTACTATACTAAGTACTACTGTAAAAGAAAAGGACTTAGGGTTAACCATTAGTGCTGATATGAAGGTTTCAGAGCAGTGCGGAATTGCAGCTTCAAAGGGAAATCAAATCATTGGATTAATTAAGCGAAATATAGCGTATAAGGAAAAAGAACTAATAATATCGCTGTAATAACAGTTATGCCTCATTTAGAATATTTAGAATATGCAAGCGTGGAGGCCATATCGCAAGAAGGACATAGATATGATAGAAAGAGTACGTAGGAGCGCGGCAAAAATGATACCAAAATTGAGGGATGTTATTTACGAAAAACGCGCAAAGAATGTTGTTTAACAACACTAGTGAGAGGAGATCAGATAGAAATATTTTTTCTCAGTTATGAAAGATAGAAGGACTAGAGGACATGAAGTTACATTAGTAAAGGAGCAGCGTAGATTATATATATAAGAAACTTCTCATTTTCACAAAGGACTGTAAGTTAATGAAACAGATGATCTTCTGATTGTGTGGGTACTAGTAGCGTGAATTGGTTTAAAAATAAAATTGACACTTACCTCAGAAGGGCGGGACACACGTAGATAAAAAGGGTTGGACTCTCGATAAGCCAAAAGGCTTCCTTGTCCACCTGCCATCTAGAGTTAATTCTTTGAGTGGCAATCTTGTCTTGTCTTGTTAAATTAATTTCCTGTTGTAATTGATTAAAATATTGATGGCAGTTTTGATCAATTTGGTGTTGTAATAAATGATAGGTCTTGCGTCCTATTCTAAGAATCGTAGATTAATCCCTGAAAGTTTGGCGTCGAGGTTCAAGATGTCTAAGAGAAAACGTGAATCTACCCGCAAACATACGTGGACCGTGAGCCCAGCACTTTTATTTATGTAACAAGGGCCAAAGTGTTTGACCCCATGTGCTGGAGAAACCTTCCCCCGACATCACAAAAATGAGTTGCTGCCGGATCTTGGGTGGTGGAATGTCCCCTAAATCACACCCTGAAGTGGGCAAAAAAGTACCTATATTTATGTGAACAGCACCAAGCCTAAAAACAGTTTCAAAAGTTCCCCTGGTGTTCCCTGATTATGGAATGACCAATGACAGCAACTTTAGGGGTGGAACCCCCCTAACAGCAGCCCCCGAAGTGTGCCAAAAAGTACCTTTATTTAAGTGAACGGTGCCAAAGCTTGATTGACGAAAGTGTATTCATTCGTGCAAACACCTAGCGGATTTCGTAGTCCGGTAGATGGCGCCAATCAATATGCGGCATATTGTTGCGTATACTTTTAAGATTTAACACACCAGCTTACAGCAGCGTGAAGTGGATGCTACGTGTCCAGACTGTCGAGTCACTTCGTTGTTTGTAGGTGTACGTACTTCGTAAGCTGATTATGATAGATGACTACATACCATTCTGTTATGTTTTGTTTTGTTAGGGTGATGTAATATCGGCCTGTTTTTTTAGGGTTAACCCTCTGGTCAGTCTGGACACGTAGCATCCACTTCACGCTGGTGCGAGCATGTGATAGAATGTCTTATATCTTAAAAGTGTACGCAACAATTATCCCTGCAGTGTATATACAGACTACACAAATATATTATACACAAAACACTTAATGCAGGAGAGAGACCGCTCAACAAGGGGGGTATTCGGTGATATATATATATATATATATTATTAAGTGTTTTGTTATTAAAACATAAGTCCACATAAATAAATATAATTATCCAAGATGAACTGTGTGGAAGGTAGGAGACTGACTGTGTGTCCCCTGTAGATAGACCGCCCGCCTTGTAATGTCGGAGTACCTTTACAGATGGGGTACAGCGTTACAGGGTCATTGTTGCAGATCTAGTCTTTTTTCGAAATATTTAATAATTCGATACATTGATGCACCGCCATTATTGATTGATTGGAGTAGTTCAGCATTCAAAATATGGACAAGGTATATGTACCGGTAACTGCCCGAGCTACACGTGCATGTTTCACTCGTTAAGAGGTTCAACAAATCCATTCAACTCTATAAATTGTAGGCCCTAGTGCGTAAAGGTAGTGACCGCCAAAATGTAGGTTTATTGTATAGTTTATTGTGTGAAAACTTTGTGTTAGATTTATTTGTATCTGCTTTGTGTCAAATAATGAACGAATTAGTTTACTCTATTACAGCGCCGGGCATTAATGGTAACAGTTTCGTTATACATCTAGGACCATTATGTATTTAGTTAACGTATTTGTATAACGGCTATCGCAAATTACTATACTATCAACATTTATTTGCATCGATTAGTTTGAGATTTTATGGATTTTTCCACTAATCTAACAATAATTCCAACAAGGTTAAGCCATTATGCAAACACACTTATTTCGTGCTTACTGAGAGTAGAAAGGTCCAAACATAACTACGAATATGCAACTGGTAGCGACATTTTAAAATCTAGATCATGTTGTATAGCCTTTTTATACGTACCTGTATACGTTCGCACGCTGAACCTCATAATGTGATTAAAGAAAGTAACGAACAATTAAATGTCAACATGGCGCTTCCCTTCAACTAATTTCTCCTTTTTAATGACATATAATGGTAACCTGTACCCCGAGTTGCATCATTTACAGACGAAGAGAAACCGGATTGGAATTTGTCAAACCTGGAAACTGGGAAACAGTCAATAATGCTGACACTTCAGAACGATCAGTTCTCTAGTGCAACGGAATAAATTAGCAGGAATACAGTACAGGGTGACACCTGTTATCACACTAAATTTTCAGTCGGTTCTGGCTGTTAAGAGACAGCCTGCACCTTCCAGTGAACCACCAGCCAGTAAAACAACCCGCTCAAACTCGAGAATTCCAACATCGTCCAACAGAAGAGGCACTCTTGGACAGGAGTGCCTTTTCTCTGGAAAGAAGAGGAGGAATAGTCCAAGAAGGATGAACGCCTGCTCTAATGTCTTACTACAAAGGGAGCAAGTCGATCATTCGTGCAGCAAAGACACAATGTGAAGTTAGGATCCTCGGACTAGGCGAATACCTCATTGCAAGGGGGCGAGGTACCATAACTCTTGTTGGCGCGATTACGTAAGGCAAGAAACGACGGAGGACGAGCAAAACATACGTTGACAGAAATACGATGAAGCCTTCTGAAAAATGTCGATGTTCCTTGAGAACGAAGTCATCAAAAAGGAAACTCCCATGCTGGCGACAATAGTGTTGCGTTTGTACAAAGAACAGTTCCTTGCTGTCGGGGGAACTCAAGACGATATCAATAAGTACTCTGTGCAAAGTCTCATGTTGAAAGTGAACGTTTTGAAGATATCCTCGTCGAAAAACAAGCGAACAAATCGGGAACCTTCGTTTACTGTTCGTCACTTACCCTCAACGAGGCGATTGCTATGTTAAACGATTCTGATGCCAAGACTGGAACAATCAGGTGTGCAGCCAGGCTTTGCGCACATAACTTCTTGCAATGTCCCCATCAAAGGCCCCGTCACCCACTTCAGTTCACACTTTGAAGGAGATCCCTCCCCGCATTCCCCAACCGGTGCTCCTGTATCCCCATGCTCATCGGAGCTTGGTTGCAACATGAACACAAATTGCTGGCATTGGTCATTCCGTACTCGCGGGAACACCAGGGAAACTTTTAAAACTATTTTTTCTTTGGCTCCATTCACAGAAATAAAGGTACTTTTTGGCACACTTCGGGGGCTGTTGTCAGGGGGTTCCACCCCTAACGTTGTTGTCATTGGTCATTCCGTTCTCTGGGAACACCAGGAAAACTTCTGAAACTGTTTTTAACTTTGGCGCTGTTCATTTAAATAAAAGTACTTTTTTGCCCACTTCAGGGGATGATTTAAGAGGCATTCCACCACCCAAGACCGGCAGCAACTATTTTTGTGTGATGTCGGGGGATGGTTCCTTCAACACATGGGGTCAAACACTTTGGCCCTTTTTACATAAATAAAAGTGCTGGGCTCCTGCTCTAACGCTAGATTGATTATAAGTAGATGTTATATTGTGCACCAGAAGCGCCACAGGTTATGTCGAACGGCTTCTGTTAGGAAACTCACGATTATATTTATACATTTATTATTACCTTTAACTAGTACACGCTAGCGGCATATTCTTTATGCATTCATGAGAGTCTCCTGGCACTAAGGGAACGGAAGCGTTCGTGAAGGCGGCAGGCATTTCCATCTAGAGAATGATCAACGAAGACGACTTGACTGTATTTGTTATGTACATCTGTCGCATAATGAAATTCCGGTACATAATTTACATACGATTCCAGCAAATCATAAGTGTATTTAATTCAAGCATATCTGATGGCACAACGTATTGAATGGTTATTTCCAGCCAATGAATTTAAAGTAGATATTTAGCCGTTTTGATAAATAAATTCAATTGAATCTGATCATCGACCACAAATTTATACTGACTTGGTTATAACACCCATGTAGCCATTAATAAAATATGACAGTTTTAAGGACAATACTGTAAATCATGTTTTCCGATGCCACGCAAATAACATCCGGTGAAATTAGTTCTACCAGAAAAGGTTGTCGAAAATCGCCTCCATGAACATTTATATCCAACACATCAAATCATCTGCAGTCTGCATTATAGGCGATTTCATTCCACCAAAACGTGTCTTCTTAAAATACACAATGGCATAGTACTTAACACGGATAATAGCGAATTGGCTGTTCTCGGCATACAATGTACATCGGCTACCGTCCGGTCAATTGATCACACAATTATTTTCAACGCCTCCATCAATCATAACTCATCATAATATTCATCAGCTGTATGCTGACGAAACACAAGTTTGTTTGTCACTTTTTCCACCACATGCTGAAGAAAACCTATCAACTGTAAACTTTAAATGGTTGCCTCATTGATATCTTGTTGTGGATGGAAACAAGTAAATTGAAGCTATATCCAGATAAGACATATCAGTGGTATATTATTTTCAATGCATAAAACAACAACGACGCAGGGTCATCAGCCACTTTCTGGTTAAATTGGCAGTGATGCGTCACCATCATATATTGTTTGTAATATAGTTTTTCATTTGACGGTGACTGCAGCTTTCTCCCAGTATATTTCTCAAGTCTTGTATATACCAGCACTAGTTCCATAACCACTGCGAAGACAAATACGTAGTGTCCCTCAGCAACACGTTTCTTTATCTACTACAAATCCAAAATATACAGTTCAGTATAGTAGTCGCCTTCACTACTGCAACTTGTTTCTCGGCAGCAGCGCGCTCAAGTTTTTACCATTGGTCATATATTTATTATACTCTTATAATGCACGTTGTCACCACATGTTTTTATCATTGGTTGTTTGTTTATTTTATTATCATAGTGCACATTGTCACCACGTGTTTTACCATTGGTCATTTGTTAATTATAATCTCATAGTGCACGTTGTCACCACATGTTTTACCAATGGTCGTTTGTTTATTATGCTCTCATAGTGCACGTTGTCACCACTTGTTTTTATCAAACGTATTAAATATCCAATGAATCGGATGAGTCATATTTGCATCGCAGATTCGTAACCTGCTGCGAATCAATTTCATCATAATATTGCGAAGTAACGCCGAAGAACAGTCACAGTCACGTGCGCCAGGGTACGTGAATTGAACGAAATTGTCTAAGTTTCGAAACGGCGGTCGACACCAGGATTCGAACCCCGGTTTCTTCGAACGACAGTCAGGCACTCTAACCGCTCGACCTCGTCTCCCCGTGAGGTGGAGGTGTATAGTATCGGAGTCCGTTTACCTTCAGTTTGTATGATGCATACCATAGAAATGATCTATAAAAGTATGATCTTAGCGGACATGTTTTGAACTTTTCCATATGAATGAAAAGTGGTGAAATAATGATGTACAATATCATCTGTACTTATACAGTGTATAATTAAATATTATAAATATAATGCTGGGGTTTTCATAAAAACACCAATACTTGTTTGTTTGTTTTGCATTCCCATCCTTCGGGGATTCCTTGCTATAATGATGACTCTTGCACATGCATGATGTTGGCTAATGATTCTTGTTTGTTGAGCCTCTGGGCTCAATGCACTTGGTGACTTATGCGCTATGGAAGTGGACTGTTATTATTAACGGAAATAACGGTGGCACATTCACAAGAAGAACTACAGCCAGTGCTATGGCCAAGCAAATATACATTCCACAAAAGAGTCCATCTATAAACAACATCACGCTAACTGTCGATATTTTTGAAACACTAATCCTTTGTCATACTTCATCACGCTAGTCCCTATACCCACCCGCCCTACAACAAAATTTACTTTGAAAAAAATATCCTCCATTCAACCTCAAATTGCACTCATACATTGTAGTTGCTACATACCTGAATTGAATCATAATAGATAAACCAACATCACCCTTAACCCATCCAGCATGTTGTGTTACATCGTCCCACTGAAGAAGACGTCTTGTTGAATATCGGCAACATACATAACTTCCACTTCCGATAGAGCGAAGGGCCGCGAGGGGGCAGCCAGTGTATATATGTTCCCGGCGTATCATCTTGTGGCGAAGTAACTGCATAACAGGTCACGGAAATGAATTTGAAGGCAGATGGTTGGAGCCAACATAGTTCGTGACAGACACGAATATAGTGTGCGAGTAATCAACATTGTGTCGTCACTAACATTGTGTCGTCACTAACATTGTGTCGTCACTAACATTACTTCGGGCCTTGTTTATTTTCTACCTTCAGCTAGATTATACATTTAGTAACACGCAAACACAGCAGCGCGTCATTTCTATACCTTGCAACGATGTCGCCTTATTAATAAACCAAACCTAGAACCGTATCAGAATATCGGTGTGCGGAACAAAAGCTGTGCGGTAACACCGAGACGGTAACACAATGCAAAGTCGGAGTTAACTGGGCGAATCGTGTGTCGCGAGACGGATCAGTAGTTAAATAGCCGTGAACAGTAGGGCACACACCTTTCTCGTCAACGACTGAAAGCACAACACTCCGTCTCTCTTTCTCCCTCTATATGTTGCTGGCTTGCAGCGTGTACATCACGGTACTGCTGGCCGACAGTGTGAAATTGGAGTGGTCAATGCTACGGGCTGTGGCACTGAAGGAAAGGTATGTACCAACGTATCAATCATTACTAAACACGCGCTGCAGCGAACGATGATTGCACTGTTAATGCGTTAAACAGTTTCGCCTGTATGATTTTTCGTACTGCTCGAGTTAGTTAACATTTGAACAAACTTGCAATATACGGAATAGTTATATACATCCCGAACAAGACATGTGGAACTATAAACAAAAGGTTTAGACATAATATACGTAAACTTTATTTGACCATAAGCAGTAGCCGTTACATGTTAAACAATCGCTGTCACCCCATAACAACCAACTGTTACACTGTAAGCAATAACTGTTACACCAACACAAATATGTGTTACATGATAAGAAATACATGTTGCAGCATAAGCAACAAACATGCCGCCATACGTAACAACTATTAAACCATAAACAATAACTGCTGCACAATATGCACGCAACATTAACAACATGTTATAGATAGAAGTAAACAACAGCGACACACGTTTCCTGACGATAACAGTGACAATAGTTGTTATATGATAGTCAACAGTAACAGTAACTGTTTCGTTACAAACAATACAAATAGTTGAGCGCGATCGACGTAGAGCATTGGACTCTCAACACAGAGTGCCGTGATACCACTTCGAACTTTGGGCAAGTTCGTTCACTCTTCGTTGCTCTAGTTCACTCAGTTGTATGAATGACTACCTGGCAGTGGTGGGTATTTGTGTACGAATAGTTTTCGCGCATTAATTGTAGCGTGGCTGAAGGTTCACATATACATATGTAAGTCGAGATGGTGTTGATTGAACAGGTCTGCCAGGGAGTAAAAATGTAAAGCACTTTGAACAGTCCATGGGACTGGATACTGAGCTATGTAAGAACTTGCCTTTAAGAACTTACATGTAACAGCATCCGTGACGTCACCAACAGTAATCACCAACAGTTATGTCACAAGTTATGTCACAAGCAACTATAAGCAGCACTTGATTATTTATTCGCCAATTCAAATATCAACAAGTTGAGATAACATTGCATGAACAACATACATGTCATAACTAAAAGGCTGTGATGTAATCATAGAATGCAAGCGACCTCGAGTACGTTTAATTGAATTGATAAACACAATAGGTAAAGGTAACATCTATCGATTACGCGTGTTGGACTAGGCCACTTTGCAATTAATGGAATGCGTTAAACAACCCCCATACAGGTGCGGTAGAATGCTGTGAAGCATCAGATTCACCCTTGCATAAAATTATGGGATTAATATAAGTAAATTGCCCATGCATGAGACAGCAGCGGCTACGACTACGCATATTAAGAGTGAGATGACGTACGATTAGCAGAGCTAATATTCAACCAATAAGGTTTTTTGTTTGGATGTTTTATTGAAGCACTTCAGTTATACTCCATTGTGTTCGTGCGCAAAGGTCGTGAGAAGAATCCGCAGCAGATGACCTGCAGGTGTTATTATTCTGATAAACGACTCGATTAAAATGCCCTGGTCGACCTGTCTAGACGCGCTTGTTTCATGGCAATACCAGCGAGTCGCGTCCACAGGAATAGAGCTCTGCCGTTGTGCAAAGCCGTGTGATACGCCACGTCCTTCGAACAATCCGTGCGCCCGTTGGCGTACAATGTACAAACGTCTTAGCGGATTATTATGGAGCATTAAACGCACTCGAATTGTTTACATGTGTTGCCTCTGCGTGGGCGTAGTTGTCTCCACATAAACGGGTGAATTACATTACACCGACAGACATTTGACCGCATGAGTTCTGGCCAGGACACAAATGTTTACTTAGGGAAGCCTCCGAATAAGTGTCCTCGACTTGGCGTGAGTACGTGTTGTTTGAATCACACTAGTCGGAAAGCCCGTAAAGATGTTAATAAGTTCAACGTGTCTATTAATCAACTGAGTCTGGCGCACTGGACGAGTCACAGGAATCCGAACGGACATCCAAATTCGAGCGAGTTCACCGCATCGCATTAGTAGTAGAGCCAATATATTAGACAGGAAGACGGGTTTTACGTAGTCCTAAGCCAAACGAGACACAGAGTCACAAGGGATGTTAACCTATTACACCTGATACATCAACTAATACAGGAGAGATATAGACAAGTAAGTTCAAATAACTATAGTATTTGTAAGAGCAAATACAGTTGTGAAATGGAACGCGTCTATACAATGGTGTAGATTTTGTGCTCAAAGACAGGACATCGACTTAAATAATTAATACTACTCTAATATGTTAGCTATAATATCTGAGTGTGAGTACTGTAGTTGGTGTCGATGTCTGCCTTCAACGTGTTCAGAGTAGCATAATATATCACTTCACATCACTATCTTCGGTGTACTGTATACTGTTAACTCAGTTGCTAGACTTATGTTAGAGTGTTGTCCAACGGATTGTCTGTCTTCATCTACAGGCCTATCTTAAGGATTTTGTCTATCTCATCGACTTACTCAATCATTCATCAAAAATGGTGCCCGACATATATATATATACATACATACATACATACATACATACATACATACATACATACATACATACATACATACATAATACATGCATACATACATACATATATATATATATATACATGCATACATCTTATATATACATACATACATACATACGTCATACATACATACATACATACATACATACATACATACATACATAATACATGCATACATACATATATACATATATATACACACATATATATATATATATATATATACATACATACATGCATACATACAAACACGCACACACGCACGCACGCACGCACACGTATATATGTATATATTATATATATATATACACACACACACACACACACACACACACACACACACACACACACACACACACACACACACACACACACACACACACACACACACACACACACACACACACACACACACACACACACATATATATATGTACACGCACGCGCGCGCGCGCACACACGCACACGCACACGTACACACACACAGGCCAGCTATACATATACAAGCAAACTGACCATTATATATCATGCACAACCAAACACACGCACGCATTGTTATAACCACAAGGAACTATTTTATTGTTGTCATAGCGCTATATGGTATTAACAATACATGTACTAATTATTCAATCGGATTAAAGGATTATCTACACATGTCGCAGTTAGATACACATCGAAACGCAGAAGATCTTGTATTGTAATAACTACACAATAGTATTTCATCAACCTTTCAACCGTTCAAGTGGACGTAGTATCATTTGTTGGCCTACGTAGCTTTCACTTTATGACAAGCCACGTGTATCAACACCTGTACATGTCTTTACAAATCTTCCAGTACACCTATTTCGGCACCAAATTAGGCACGTACGACAACAATGCGAACACGCAACGCTTTTAGAACGCTGTACCTGGCTTCATATAGGCGTCTTTTAGATATTGTATATATTTGAACATATTGATTGAAGTATTAATTGTTGTTATTAATAAATGTGAACGAATTAGAGGACACGAAGTAACAGTATTGAAGGAACAGTGTAGGTTTGCTATCAGAAACTTTCTCATAGAGGACTATAAATTAAAAGACAAAATTATCTAAAGAGTATGTAAATTAATGCAGGTAGCGTGCATATGTTTAACACAGTGTAGATAAATACCTTTTGGTATATTATTTATCACGAATCAATGTAATTTGTTTTGAGAGTAGATGCTAAACCCATTACTGACAAGGTTTTCTACGATAGACGTATCCTTGTTCCTACGTAGACTATGTAATCAGAAAAGCCAATATTGTAATCGTGTGTATGTATACGTGCTCATAGACACACACGCAGGCACGCACGCACATCACCGCCATCACCACCACCACCACCACATATTATATACACGCACTCCTCTTCGTGCACGCACGCACACACACGCACGCTCAGCTCACACGCACACATACACACGTACACACATACATACGTACACACGTACATGTGTACATACGTACGTACGCACGTACATACGTACGTACATACATCGATTATCCACACCTGTCGCAGCTGGAGGCATGTTGAAACGCAACAGATTGTGTATTGTAACATCGCCACAATAACATTCGTACGTCTTTCAACTGTTTTAATGGACATGCCGCCATCCCAAAATATCTCACAGTGGATATCAATACCTATCTGTAATTATCTTTACAAATCTTCCTGAATGCCAATGTCTATAACAAATTACTCGGGCAGAACAATTGATGAAACAACAATGCGAACACGACGTTTTTAGATTGTAGGACCTGAATGAATAACCGCATGCACGCACATAGCAGGCTATTCCCGAGGGTAGCAGTTTTGCTCAGCCTTGGCCATATCATGTTAATCGTCAAATGTTGAAACCAATGTCAGCTTTAAAGGTTTTCGGAGCAACACAGCATGTGTTACCCGCTGTGTTCCTTTGCTAATGCTTTGCTAATATTATGGCACGTTGATCTCATCAGTATAATATACTGTAATTCATATTTCGCTAGATTTCATGCTCAGTCGTTTCACAGATAATTGCTAACGTTCAAATATATGCCAACTATTTTGTTAACCTCGTCAAACTATTAGTTACCACGAATTCATGACTTTTTTAATTGCGTTGACACTTTACATACACACAAACATGCATGCAGCATAGACATATATATACATACGCACGTACGTACGTACACACACACACACACACACACACACACACACACACACACACACACACACACACACACACACACACACACACACACACACACTCACACACACACACACACACACATACCCATACACCCTCCCACACACACATACACACACACATACACACACACACACACACACACACACACACACACACGCACGCATGCACGCACGCACGCACGCACGCACACACACACACACACACACATACATACATACATAGAAACATGCATACATACATACATATCGACATGTCGAAGATTATGCATTGTATTAGCAAGACAATGACACTCCTCCACCTTTCAACCGATCAAGTGGGTGTTTTTTTTCATTTACACATAACACACTCTGGATGACGACCTATATACCGCGACCTGTAATTTTCTTTACAAATCTTAGGTACACCGACTTTGGCAACAAATTACTCGAATATAACGCTTGACCGGACGACAATGCAAAGACGCAACGCTTTCATGACGCAGCGCATAAATGAATAAGCGCACACCACCGCCGTCTGTCTGCACGAGAGCGTCGTCGCGGCGTCCTGAGCAGTAACACACAACGTGGCGACAATCTGTGGGCGATAATACAGGTAGTTTTCGGTGACAGCTCGAACACCATGAGCTATAGGAGCACGCCGACGATCCGCGTGCGGTATAACCGGCGTACAACGCTGCGGCCGCTGAACCAGATGAACGGCGACCATCTCGGACAGCTGCGGGCGCCGCGATTCGGCGAATGGAGCAAGAACGTCTGCGGCCACAACGCCTCGTCCACGGCGTTGCTAAAGCGGGACGTGAGGGTCTGGTTCGAGGAGCACGCCAACTCCGTGGAGAGGATCAGACGCAAGCAGGAGAAGTCGTACAAGGTGAGAGGTAGTGAGTGGGGACTACGACAACGATTGGATGGGTGTGTGGGTGGATGGGTGGATGTATGTCTGTCTGTCTGTCTGTCTGGATGTATGGATGTCTGTCTGTCTGTCTGGATGTATGGCTGTCTGGCTGGTTGTCTGTCTAACTGGCTGGCTGGCTAGCTGCCTGGCTGACTGGTTGACAGACTATGTGACTGACTTAGTGATTTACTTATGTACTCATTTATTTATTTACTGACTTGCATCGCTAGCTGGCTGACTGACTGACTGATTGGTTTGTTGGTTAACTGGTCTTCTGTCTGATCGGCTGAAAAAGAAAAAACCCTAACTCTAAATAAATAAATAACAAAAACTAACCAACTCACGACTCACTGAACAACTAACAAACTAACAAAACATTGTTAATTAACATTAATTAAAAAGTAATTAACTAACTATATAACTTATTCATTCATTATTAGTGAAAGCAGTTGCATATTGGTCAGAGTGGTGGACTCGCAATCCATCCTCTCGAACCAATGTTGATGATAATTTTATTCTACACATGCTTATATGAATGAAGTGGCATATATCGACGTCTGTAAATTAAGGTTGATTTCTATTGTCCCAGAAGCGGTGTTAAAACACTGGCCTACATACGAAACACTTAATCTTAATCGGATGATATGCATTTTCTTAAATGGCTCTTTGATGTCGGGCGCCGTATGCCTGATGCCAAGAATCAAGACAAGCATCAAGGGACAACACAATAGTGATTAAATGCACTTTCGACAATTGTCTAGTCAATTGTTGAAAGTGCATTCAATGCAGGGCCAGTGTACTCAGTTGCTGAGCATGTGTCAAACAATAGCACCGGAGTTCGAATACCATTGCTGCCGTATTGAAATCTGGTCAAATTTGTTCACACCATGTTGCTTCATTTCCCTATCTCCCTCCCCCTCCCTCCCTCCCTCCCTCCCTCCCTCCCTCCCTCCCTCCCTCCCTCCCTCCCTCCCTCCCTCCCTCCCTCCCTCCCTCCCTCCCTCCCTCCCTCCCTCCCTCCCTCCCTCCCTCCCTCCCTCCCTCCCTCCCTCCCTCCCTCCCTCCCTCCCTGAAATGAAAACACTAAATTAGTATTTATTTACTTGACTTCATGCAATCGCAATACAAAGACTGATCACAATTATCTTCGTCATCAGGAACTGTTGCGCCTGTTCCGAGAGAAGAAGCGTGTATTGAGAGCGGCGTACAGACACCAGGCTGAGGAGTGCAAGGAAGCCTGGTATCGGGCGGACAAACGACAGCGGGAAACTTACCGGGACGCGTCGTCGTTGTTTGGCACCGACAGCAGTTTCCGCCTACATGCCACTGAGGGTGCCGCTGCGAGCACGGGGGAAGGAGCGACAGGAGGTGCCAAACGGGACCGTAAAACTGTTGTGTCGATCGATGAGGACATCGGTATTGTTGCTAAAGATGCACATGGACATGACGCTGGCAGTTTACAGGCGATTCTAGCGGAAAGCACGGTCGATATTCATTCGCCCGCTGTGGTCCGTTTAATTGGAGAGGGTAGACCCGTAGTGAAGGTTAGGGCTGTGGCAGTTGCCCTTGTCCCGTTGCTGAATGCGGGTCAGACGTCAACGCCAAGGGAGAACACGGTAAAATGTGTAGAAGTTCGAAAGCATAGGCCCAACGACCCGCTGACTATCGAGAGAACCAGTTCCAACATTAAGAAAGAATGCACAGAGAAAGAACCGCGTGACACAATCGACACTTCAGATAGGGTTAATGTCACGCATAACGTTAGTGTCGAGTCTGCGTTGACAATCCCCGGTAGAGGTTCTCGCGCGACAGCTATCAAAAGGGCGCCACCAGTTCACCAAGGTGCCGTTATAACTCAGGCTGTATCAAGAACAGCACAGAAACGAACACCCAGAAGAAGCAGATCGCCGAACAGTTCTACAACGTCAAGGCGGACAACGCTACAGCCATCGCGATCCGTCTCAAAATTACCACCAATCAGACAGAGAAATTCAAAGACAACTGTAAGTGATGACACTACTACGGCATGCTTGTCGACCCAGCGCGAAATAGTCACGAATAAGAATGTCGTCAGTTTAGCCAAATTAATCAGACTGCGAAGACAGGAGCGAGAGGCGGAGAAGAAACGCATACTGGACAACGAGTGCGTCCCAATCTACACGAAAACGAGCAGCGGTGACGTCGAAGCGACTGTGCTGTCATTTCACCGGAAGGAGTTCATTCCACCATCGCAAAGAGAGAGTTACTTCCGGTATAAGATGTTGCGCGCGCAAGAAGAGGCGCGCCGAGTACAGGGTGATCGTGTGAAGACGTTCCTTGAAAAGATACGTGGTGACGGTGAGTTAGTGTAGCAGCGTGTACCCGACTACTTGATACAGAAAAATGTACGTGTGTGTGTGTGTGTGTGTGTGTGTGTGTGTGTGTGTGTGTGTGTGTGTGTGTGTGTGTGTTTATTGAATGTATGTGTGTGTGTGTGTGTGTGTGTGTGTGTGTGTGTGTGTGTGTGTGTGTGTGTGTGTGTGTGTGTGTGTGTGTGTGTGTGTGTGTGTGTGTGTGTGTGTGTGTTTATTGAATGTGTGTGTGTGTGTGTGTGTGTGTGTGTGTGTGTGTGTGTGTGTGTGTGTGTGTGTGTGTGTGTGTGTGTGTGTGTGTGTGTGTGTGTGTGTGTGTGTGTCTGTGTGTGTATGTGTATGTACGTGTGTGTGTGTGTATGTCTATATGTCTATCTGTGTGTCTGTATGTCTGTCTGTCTGTCTCTCAGTCTGTGTATATGTGTGTACGTGTGTACGTGTGTACGTGTGTACGTGTGTACGTGTGTACGTGTGTATGAATGTATGTATGTATGTATGCATACATGCATGTACGTATGTCAGTTTGTCCAGAAGTGTTGGCAACAACAATACAGTTTTCAAGTTGAGTGGATTTTCTTGGGCAGAAGTCACAATTCACAAGCCAGGCTAAATGGTACATATTTAAATTGACGAATTCAATCCAAATATAAAGATAAATATAGATATAAATATATTTTATTGATCATCGCAGGGAAATTGCATTTTTATATATCATGTAGTTTATAAAATATACAATATATCAGTATTAAGACCATTGTAGCCTCAGTGCGTGTGCGTATACTTTAATCAATATATATTATAATTAGTACGGTTGTATTAAACAAATCACCAATGTTGATGTCCGTAGAGCTGACATTCGAGGAGCAACAACAACAGCAGATGGACGCCAAAGGCGACGGAACGACGCCGAAACCAAAGGTAGCTGCAGCCAGCAACGGGCTGGGTGGAGGACTCGCAAAGGTGGCGGCCGCGTTCAACGCGTACGCTAACGCGAGATATAACAATGACGTCACCACTGATGAATAAATCGGCTGTAAGTGAACAAGGATATCATAAAAATGATATGCTCGTCTTCACCAATAAAATATTCGGATTTGTAGGGGCACATATTGGCGGGACGTATTGATCAATCGTTGTCCGGATACTGTGTAATATGCCACGGTATACTGCGTTGATAAGCTGCTTGCTACAACCTACAACGCGGAGAACACGACTGACATTACTTACAAAACACACGTACAACGACTAGTCTTCTTTATCGTAAAACATTCTCATATCACTATAATTGTATTCCGTTCTATCATCTTGACTACATTCAAGTGAACCACGATTTGTTTTAACATAATGTCACCATCATTTTCTATGAATATCAACCTTGCTTTCGATACTTTCTTAAATAGCCGCCGACTATTCCCAAAGCTTGAGGATAGGCTACATATCAGTAGTGTTGTGCTCCAGTGAAACTGAGGCCAACAATCAGTCAGGCAATTCCACCGTACGCACGAAGTTAAGACTCGGTTTAATAAAAAAAACTGTACATTTTGATGTGTACCATGTTGTCTACCTGCAGTAGAAATGTCTGTCTAATATTACCATTTGGTTTCCAAACTAATCAATACGAAGATGCTGTCCGTCATGTGTCGTCCAAATAAGTTATGTGTCGTCCAAATAAGACGGATTCTGTCTCAGCGGACAGAGGACCCTTCCATCACTGGCGTGTACATATATGGGGCAATCTAGCAACTAGAAATATAAGTGTTTGCGCAGCATGAATGATGTAGTCTGCAAAATATGCCCCTTTCCACCAGTAAAAGTACGTCGCCCTTTGTGTAATGTGAACGTTATTTAGAAACGATACACTGGTAGATTGTATGGAGGGGACTTACGTAGACACGTTCAGTAATTTACCTGAACAATATTTCGTGAATTGTACTGTGTGAATTAGGGTGTACACTCGTTTCCAAGTTGATTTGAACGTGGTTGATCGTGTTCAGTCAACACCTCCCACACTGGAATCAGCTGTTCAGTACGGCGTAATAACATTAAATCACTCATTTATGGCGCAGGGTCAGCACTTTGAGTTGTCCTTCGCCGCGCATCGTATGCCAAGAGCATATGCTCACTCACGTCTATTGGGAGCCGTCCAACTTAACAGGATTACCAGTACGCCATTCACCGATCATTTGCCAATACGATTAATAACGGACGTTCACATATATTCGTTTTAATCTGTTTGCCTTTCGCCTGAATGAAGATGAATGGCTTTGAGCCATGTTGAACCGGACAACGACTTTCACTGCCAGACGACAGGGACATAACAATATGTAGCGCATGCTTAATCGGTATATTAATCACGATGATTATTAACTGTGATTTAATGGTGTCTCTCTGCTGCGTTTGATGTGTCGTGGGTGATTTATAACATTGACTGACGTTGTAGATGTTGCAATAATCGCATAGTTAAACTATATTACTATGACGCGCAACGCAGACTCTGCCCGTACTTGACATTACGTAAAGTTATACGATTTTCATTGTTCACGAGGAAAGAGGTAGACCGAGTTGGTATTTTACGTAACTAAAATGGCAAAACAATATTTTTTGTTGTGAAAAACATGTAAAATTAATGAATTGTTATACTTCTTGTTCAATTCTGCTGTACAATATTCATCGTTAGAAACTGCATGCAAGAGATTTAAGATTTAACAAGATTTAACAAGATTGCCACCCAGAGAATTAACTCTAGGTGGCAGTTGGACAATGAAGCCTTTTGGCTTACCGAGAGTCCAACCCTTTTATCTATGTGTATCCCGCCCTTCTGAGGTATGTGTCGATTTTATTTTAAACATATTCACGCTACTAGCACCCACACAATCAGCAGATAATCTGTTCCATTCATTTACAGTCCTTTGTGAAAATGAGAACTTTCTTATATCTAATCTACACTGCTCCTTTGCTAATGTAACTTCATGTCCTCTAGTCCTTCTATTTTTCTTAAGTGAGAAAAAAATATTTCTATGAATATTTTCATAACCATTTATTATTTTAAACACTTCTATCTGATCTCCTCTCAATCTCCTGGTCTCTAGTGAAGTTAAACCACATTCTTTTAGGCGAATTTCATAACTAAGATCCCTCAGTTTTGATATAATTTTAGTCGCTCTCCTCTGTACTCTTTCTAGCATATCTATGTCCTTCTTGCGATATGGCCTCCACGCTTGTATACAATATTCTAAATGAGGTCTCACTATTGTTTTGTACAGCGGTATCTAACAGACCAGTGATATATCCGGTGAAAACTAGTATATTTCACCTTCGAATGTGACAATTTATTGGCATGTTTTATTGCAATAAAGCTGTATTTTAATGGCGTAAAAATGGTGTATCATAATTCAATTGATCACCAAATGTTTCGTTACTTAGTGTAATTGTGAAAACTCACTGTAGTAACACGTACTGGATGGATACTATTGTAAAATAATGTACATTTCTTTAAAAAAACATTATAGGCCAAGTGGTGTTACTTTCATTAGTGACTGATTTCTTTGTATGAAAATGCCAAATCACTGCTTAAATGCACTGCTGTGAGAAATTACTTGTTACATTTTTAAAGTCGGTTTTAGAACACAATGGCTTATAGCCAATTACACGATCGGTGAAGAAGAGAAACACAGCGAAAAAATACTTTGAATAGTGTACGTGCATGCGCATATATATGTACGTGTGCATGCGCGTGCGCGTACGTGTGCATGCGTGGGTGCATGTACATGCGTGAGTGCGAGTGTGTACATGCGTGCGTGCTTACGCGCGTGCTTGTGTGTCGTGTGTGTATGCGTGCGTGCGTGCGTGCGTGCGTGCGTGCGTGTGAGTGTGTATATGGCTGTGTGTTTGTACGTGTGTGGGTGGTTGTATTCGTGTTTGTGACTTTGCTACAATGTGACACAACACATCCAGGCACGTCTCGCTTTTACGTTAGTTTAGTCGTACTAGCATGAAATGAGAACTGTCAACACCGCGAGGCAAGAAACTCAATTAAACATGATTATATCAAACAGTTGTCGCAGACGCCTAGCATGAGATGTCTACTGCCATTACAAATCGTTGACATAAGACATTAATAACAATCATTATTCTGCATTCTTCGCCCAAACCACTTTCAGATGTCACACCGAGTCAAAGCCGCACCATCTGCTGTACTGTTGTACAACGATCAACATGTTTGAAAAACACAAGTCAGTACCAACGAAGGCTAGTCGACCAGCCAGCATTGTGTTTTGAAGATTATACCAATAACTGAAGTTGCTGTTTTCAATTTAGAGATCGGCTGTTAAATAGCGTCTACCGAAAAGACTAGACATTTGCGTGATATGACGTAAAAAAGGTAAGACACGGTCAGAAATGAGATCATCCATCACAAAATGAGTCTCACTGCACCATTGTTTTCTAGTTAGTGGTACCGTGGTGAAGAAGAGCAAAGGTGCTTTCCAATGACACCAACGGTGTGGTACATTATTGAACACGTGAAAAGGGATTTAGTTTGTAACTTCTTACTTACAATAAAGGCTTGATTATTCACGTGTTTGGCCGAGGGGGGTCTTAGTTTGTTGCACGTCTTAGGGGTTTTAATGTTCATTTTTGGAAGAAGTCACCAAATTTCGCACAGGTGACCTATGATAGGTACTAATCAAATCCTGATGTAGACGAGCTTCAATGTTTATAAACAAACGTGACATATTTGGATGTGCGCGCATACCGGCGGCAGAAGTACCGTCTGTGTATGGCGAGCAGCATGTTAAAAATGGATGGCTCGGCGAGTAAAAGCAAATTCGCCACAGAAAATAATAATTATCTGGTGAAACTTCGTCTCAATTCCGGTGAGTAACTACCAGATCTATATACGTCACCAGACAATGAGTGGTCCCGGATTTGGAGCAGTGACCCGCATTAATGTTCCCCCAGATTCATATTTACCTCATTAAAACACCGAGCAAATAATATTATACACTTAACTGTCTTAAGTTACGAGAATAAGGGAGCGTACAAGAGTTTGGACGCATACAATCATGTTGTATGTGGTCATGTACAGCGAATGAAATATCATTTTATAAATAAGAACTGCAACTACTGCTTCTTGATGGCTGAAATCCTCCCAAGTCAGCGACAGGGAGAAAAGAAAACGATGTCCAACTACAAGGCCTGGGAGTGCGTCCATAAGGCTGAGCATCTGGCGAACATACTCACACTGGACATGTATGGCGGGGTAAGCTAAGTAAGACGTTGTATTCTTTCTTGTATTAATTAACTAAACATATTACATCCTAATCAAGCACAGTATTAGCATTAGGCATAGCGACAACAACTTTCAAATACCATATACCAAAGCATGGCCACGGGAGCAGCTTATAATAGATTTATTTATTTATTCATCTAGCAATACCAATTATGGAACCCCCTACCTCCACCGGATTCAATATAGTTTTAAGCAAAAAGGTCAACAAATTCCTGTTGAATGGAGCCATAGCATTGGAAAATAGCGAATCCTTGCGTTACTACAATCTTACCTTATCTCATGTTAGCCGAATGTTATAATTACCTGATGTTCTATATTTTTTAAAGCCAAACTAAGGTGTATCTTAATAATTATCTATACATGTCATGTATTTCCCCTCTAGTCATCCCATGCTTTGCCATAGACCTCAAAGGAAATACGCTGCTATGGTTTTTGGGGTTATCTGAGGGGAGGCTATGACTATTAGTCATAATAAATATTACATTTTTATGACTCATACATTCGTCATACTTAAAAGAAATTATGGTGACAATGTCTTTGCCTGAATAAATCAAATCAAATTAAACAAATTGTATTTACTACAATATGTATTAATACATAAAAAATATTCATAAAACTGTGTTTAAGACTTAACTTTGTGCATCGCACAATTCCGTGGCAATTTTTTATTGAAATATTAATTTTTTTGGATAATGCTATACATCACCATAACTGACATGGTGCACAACCGTGGGCAACTCAACTACATATTTATTAAAATGTACACATTCAGTGTGTCAGTGTGTCTGTTTTAGGCAAGGATCTGTGTGTAGCCACGCAGCAGCTGCGATGTTCAAGGTTGAAATGACAGTTCAAAATGGTCTCACCCAGCCGGAGGCCTGTATATCAAAGGCATCGGCCTAGAATGACATGTCGAGGAGAAAGGTCAACCCAGTACCACTGTCCAATATCGACCTCCGTAAGCCTAAAAAGAGACTCCAGCAAACAAGATACAACTCATCGATGCTCCATCTTCCTGAGAGACGTGAACATATTTTAATGATGCATGTATTGTAATGTTAACATATATTCTTGGGTGTGTTACTTTCTTGTGATTAATAAAATAAATTGTACACCCGGTATCACACAATTACACCATCAACATACTGTCACACCAAGCGCATAAGCACAACACCAATCTATATGTATGTAGAAGATGTTAATAATTGGACTGTCAGGTGGACCTGCATCTGGCCTTAAGTCTACTAGGGCCTCGGCTGCTTGTTTCTCCAGTTCTGATGGTCCTACCATAATCAAGTTATACACAAGCAAAAGTTTGCCGTGACAGTGGTCAGTGAAAATGTAGGACACACTAACTATAATTGATTAAGGGTGGGGGTGGGAAGGAGGAATAAAGGATGGAGTCGGTTTTTATTTTCAATTTTGTGGGGGTGCCATGCAATTTTCAAAAAATAATTATCAATAATATTACAGTAACGTATTCGTAGTAACGTGTTACCAATGTTAATGGACAAACTGTGGTCACATTCCAGTGCACAGTAGTTATGGGGTGGGGTGGATTTTAAATTATAGTATCCCCTAATTAGTCCCGTCCACCTCACACCCCATCCCCCCAATAAATAACAACAGCTCCCTTACCAAAAAATGTGCAGTGCACAACCTTGCATTGCTGATGAGTTTGTTGGTAAAATCGGTTCTCCGTGTGGTATTAAATTATAACTGACGTCTGTTTTTGTGAAAGGGTGTTTGGCTTTGGATATTCTGTAAATTTCTAAGTGTGGATGTGTGTTTGAGCGATTCTCATACCCAACAGCACAACACGAAGATGGCATGACTCAAATGCACACGCAAATGCCTTTTTATGTTTGTTTCTGCCGCCAGTATGCGCGCGCAGGTGGATTTAATTTATGCGCGCGTCATCAGGAAACTCGTCTGTAGGACACACATTTTGGGTTCGTTAACACCCTCTAATTAGCATAAATCCAAAATGGCCGTCGCCGATATAGGCTAAAACAGAAGAGGTTTTCATCGTCATCCAACATCAAAGTCACGAAGTGTTTGCGTAAAATATATATAATTGCCAATACAACTGACTTTGGAGCTATTATCTCATGTTAGACGTATTGTGTGATAGATTAGATGATGCTACGCTAAACTAAATGCACCCTTTTTTCTCCATGGTGCCAAGGTCGGTTCTAGAAGGTCAAGGTGATGACCTCTGAGTGTCGCACAATCCGTATATTGTTAATAAAGTTCAAACCGATCATGTCAGAATCACGAATGTCGAGTCTATCAACACCAGCATACAATGGCGCACATTTTGAAATCAACCACAGGTTTATTAAAGGTAATGCAATCCAAAATTACGGAAAACAGTGTCAGGAACTATCCTTTTTTTAAATAGGAAGCCCACTATTGAATAGGAAGTGGGCAAAATCAATCATGTATATAGATAGTCTAACACCGAATCTAACATTGACTTTATTTTGGTAACAATGCAAATTTCTTAACATACTTACAATGGATTACAACAAGCACACACAGCAACAGAGGAGATCCTCTGGAAACAACAAGGGGTTTATATCGAAGAACACCAGGACAAAATCATCTTACAATCAGTTTCCTTGTTCCATAAAATAGATATAACAATCATATCAGGCGTGAAGCAACAGTATCTTGTTCAGAAGGGATTTTTTTAGCATTTATAAACAATTCGCAGTATTATGTTTACAGAATACGTATTTTATTTAGTAATATTTCTTAGCTGAAGTGCCTAAATCAATCAGAAGACTGCTCCGCTCCATCTTCGGCTTGTATATCAAATTGATTGGATGTTGGTGTCATGGTGTCTGTTTATATGGTGGATGGTCACGAAGGTGATATCACTTTTTATAAATAGGAGTTATTACTGATTACTTCCGGAGAGAACTATACGAGCAAACTATGAAAACACGTCGTAATAGATCAGGATCAAGTTTTACTGAACGATTACAGTAATTAATGAGTTGAACCAAAAGAGGTGTTCGGGTTTTATTTAAAAATGTTATTCCAATACGTTGTTTGCTTGCATATATATATATATATATATATATATATATATATATATATATATATATATATATATATATATATATATATATATATATATCGAGCAAGTGTTGAGTTCCAACCAGCGCATTTAAGTTATTCAGTTTGCAACAAGTAGTAACACCGCTTTATCTGACACTCTTACATGGGAGTCAAATCGAGAAAGTAGAGGACGTGATATATTTTGGGTCACACACACACACACACACACACACACACACACACACACACACACACACACACACACACACACACACACACACACACACACACACACACTCACACACACACACACACACACACACACACACACACACACACACACACACACACACACACACACACACACACACACACACTCACACACACGCACGCGCGCACGCACGCACACACACACACACACACACTCACACACACACACACACACTCTCACACACACACACACACACACACACACACACACACACACACACACACACACACACACACACACACACACACACACACACACACACACACACACACACACACACACACACACACACACACACACACACACACACACACACACACTCACACACACACACACTCACACACACTCACACAGACACACACACACACACACACACACACACACACACACACACACACACACACACACACACACACACACACACACACACACACACACACACACACTCACACACACACACACACACACACACACACACACACACACACTCACACACACACACACACACACACACACACACACACACACACACACACACACACACACACACACACTCACACACACACACACACACACACACACACACACACACACACACACACACACACACACACACACTCACACACACACACACACACTCACACACACACACACACACTCACACACACACACACACACACACACACACACTCACTCACACACACACACACACACACACACACACACACACACACACACACACACACACACACACACACACACACACTCACACACACACACACACACACACACACACACACACACACACACACACACACACACTCACACTAACACTAACACACACATACATTCGAAGATACGCCTTGTTCGATATGAGCACTGTGCCATGAAGAATTATTTGTGCATCGTTTCAAGCACACCTGGATAATACCGTTCTGTCAAATGTAGCCAGTAAAGGCCGCCGAGGGCGCCTTTGACAAAACAGTGGCGCCACACGGTCGGCAAGAAACCAACCAGCCAGCATAGTACAGTGTCAGTATGCTCTACCACTTGTGAAGAATACCGTTCTTGTAAACAAATCTTCAGAAATAGGCCTAACGAGATGTCGAATAGGTCTTGACGTGGAATACTTTGGAATCATTGTCTATCCTGTCTAGGTGTTATACAAAGTGATTATGATTTAATGAGTGTGATAGGATATATAGCCTTCTTTAACAAAAACATCGGCAATATCCCCTGTTTACTTAATGTTGCTTAAATTACAGAAGTGACCGCAAATCGAAACACAAGCGAGCCTAAATCAAAGCGTTCATTGGTAATATGTAATGGGTGATACACATAACGGAAAAATAACAATTGACAGAATACAGCTTGGCTTCAAACATGTTCTATACCGAGATCCTAAATATCATTTCACATCCCTCCTGAAACAATGTCTGCCTCCGTTAGAGAGGGAGAGAGCGAGAGCGAGATAGAACGAAATAGGGAGATGGAGAGAGATACATACATAAACACACACACACACACACACACACACACACACACACACACACACACACACACACACACACACACACACACACACACACACACACACACACACACACACACACACACACACACACACACACACACACACACACACACACACACACACACACACACACACACACACACACACACACACACACACACACACACACACACACACACACACACACACACACACACACGGAGACAGACAGGAAAGACAAAAGAAGTAATAAAACCTGTAACAGAAATAGTTGCTTAAATATTTGACTGATTAGTCACTGATTACGTTGCTGTGAGACAGATTGGTTGTGAGTCACCCAAGACGCAACCTCGTTATTTTTTAAGACAGATGGATGACGGTGAATGGCAAATGCCGCATAAGGCATAACTTGTATTTCACAGTTAGTCTTATTTAGCGGATGTTCCTTACATAGCGAGTCGACACAGCGAGAGACTGCAATATGAAGATAATAAGTCTCCAATAACATTATTCTGGTCCATTGTTCAAAGCGCTTCGCAATGCAGTGTTGTAAGACAACGTGTACGTTTAATAAAGTGTATTCGTTTTGAATTGGGACGGTTTTGGTGCTGTCTTGAAAAGCGCAGTACAATTTTGAAAAGAGCATACAATTATACCACCTGGTAGACAGAGTATAGTGTTCACAGGTGTAAAACCCGACATACACATCACGACGCGACGATTTGCGTGCGACAATTTATCTGTGACGATTTGTTTGCGACGATTTGACGCGTCGTGACGTATATGCTGAGGTTTAAGCTGCACCTATGAACATTATACTTTGTCTACCAGGTGAGTAACAGTATTGCGCTTTTCAAGACACCACCAACAATTTACCACGACGCGACTGGCATGCACTCCTGTCGGTTGCGACTGAAACTGCCGCTAGTGTCCAGCCGAATCCTGTGGATCTATTCAAAAATGGATTTGTTTAGCTAAATGAAATTATTCTATTTTCTACAGATGTCCATGTCTTCCACATCATCTCAATTGCAGCAGGAATCGGACAAGGCGAACCCTGTCGCTACTTCCTCCCAGGAACTCTCCTTCTGATCTATTTTGCCATCCCTCTAAACAAACAAGGCGTCTCCTGCCAATGGTCTATACATTTCTCTTCTAATTCTATATTCAAAACGATGTTTACCACCTGCGAAATTTCTCCATGTTTTAGGGATAGTCCCATGAATTCTCGGAAGTTCCTGATAGGCTAAGTACCTCAAGTATTTCGTCGCAGATGCAGATCGTACCGGCATACACGTCACGACGCGACTCGTCGGCGACGAGTTGTCTTTACAGGCATATACACGTCACGACGCAACGATTTGTCTGCGACGATTTGTCCTTAGCATCAAACATGTTTGATATTCTACAACGCGATAAAGACTGGATAAAGACTACCCTCAAGACGAGCGTCGCATCGCAAGGGAGCATACACGTCACGACAAATCGTCGCAGCCGCGTCTAAAGCCCTCCGCACACCGCCCGATTGTCTACGCTGCGACGCATCTCGCCCGTCGGAGCGTAGACAATCATACGTAATCGGGGCGGTGTGCGTGTGCTTATAACTACGATTGCCCAGTCTTACGTAGAGTTAAAGGCAATCGTGGCGTTTGAACATGTTCAATCGGCACGACTGTCGTTGACTTGCACAATCGGGGCAGTGTGCGGCACTTCCCGATAGTGATTTACGAATCGTAAGGAATTAACCAATCAGAGAACTGAAGAGAAAATTTGATTGTAGTGAAAATGGCTGATTTCTGGTGCGAGATGATGGAGGACGCACTTGTCGATATGTGGCGTGATTGACCTTGTTTATTTGATAGTTAGTATCAGTCGTATTCCAACAGAAATGCCAAAGCAAAGGCTTTAGAAGAGATTGCCTCCACAGTTGGAACTGGCAGTAAGTAGAAATAATCGACTCTTTTAATAATTACTTTACCTTTAGTAGGCTATTACCGCAATACTGCCTACTTCAAAAGTTCAGTGTTTGTCGAACTTGTTTGTTCCTGCTAATGTTATTATAATGTGAAATCGTCTACAGTCTAAGCCCCGTATTGGAGTAAACGGCACCGTAGGCGTATGCCCTATCATTGTCTATGTTTACCGCATCGACTGAATTGAATAATATTTCAAAGTTAAACTTAAAGTAGGTCTGTTTTAAAATAGTTTGACCTGGAAAGGGTATATTAAACTGGCCTTACCTTGTGCTATTCTACCTGTATTTATTTGTTGAAATCCGCCTGCGGCCAGGCTCAAAACGTCTAGCATTTAGCAAAATTTAAGTTTTAAATAACCTTGAACACCGAAGTCGAGAAACAATCCGGCGTCATTTCGTTGGGTGCATTTATTCTTTTTCCCATTGCCATGGCAATAGGAAAAAGAGGCGGATTTCAGCAAATAAATACAGGTAGAATCGCACAAGGTAAGGCCAGTTTAATATACCTTTTCCAGATCAAACTATTCTAAAACACACACACACACACACACACACACACACACACACACACACACACACACACACACACACACACACACACACACACACACACACACACACACACACACACACACACACACACACACACACACACACACACACACACACACACACACACACACACACACACACACACACACACACACACACACACACACACACACACACACACACACACACATATACAATATCGCTTAATATTTTATGACGACGATCGTGCAAACGAAAGGCGGCAGGAAAAGTAAGTTACGGGAGACGACGAATCAGAGGTAGAGGTTGCACCTGAACATTTCTACAACAGTGACGTAGACAAAGAGGAACCCGCGGACAACGTGTCCGACTATATCATCGCCAACACACCAACATTAACCAAACGGCCATTGGGTTCAAGCAAGTCAAATTGCTAAAGAAGAAAGGGTTTGAAGAAGGACCAGGACGAAGAGGTGGACGTGTTGAAAACAGTTGCTCAGAGTCTCAGCGATATCAATCGTGCAACTGTAGCCAAGTCGCGAGGACCCCAACTCCCTGAACCAGAAGATGATCTAGATATTTTTTTTGGAAAACACATTGTCTCAGTATCAAGAGCAGGTTGAGAACACTTTTATGGCAAAACTTGTTCGTTTAGTAGATTTTTTTTTCTTCTATCTTGTAAATATCGTAATGTAATATTTGTTTAATACATATATTTCAGAATGTTACAACAATTCAGTCATTATATGATTTAAACACACACCTTGAAATTCTTGTCTCCCAGGACAATATAAATGGCTGCACACGTTTCTGGGATAAGCTTCCCTACAATTGTTTCTCCCATCCTGAACGGGAAAGCCAGGCTCCTGTATGTCTCACCTGTTTTTAAATGAAGTAAAACAGATCATTGAAGTATTGACGATTATTTGACGATTATTGTCGAGTGGAAATATGCAGTATATTCAATAGAAGCTAAGGAAATAATTATTAGGAGAGTTCGCATTCAATTGATAAAATACTTATTACTGATTTGATGTATCAACACAGTTATCAATAATGACACAATCATAAATTTGGCTTACCTTTTTTATCCTATGTAAACATCGTTCCACGTTCATTTCAATAGCATATAATTTATAATAATATATAATTGCATACCTGTTGCAAGAAATCTCAGGGTCACGTCGAGCCTCTCTGCCGGGGAGATTGCAGGTCCATAGTTAATGTGTTGTTTGGCGATCAGCGGGGAAACAAGATGAAGAAGAATCTCAAACAAAGCAGGATACAGCCGGGCAAAATTTCGAAAGTTGCTAGCGGCTTCTGCGGCCAACTCCTTTACAAGGTATTTACCCACACCCTACGTTTTTTTGTTTCTCTTTCGCCTCCGATTAACTAACCTGCTAATGACGAAAATGCCTAAAACATTCAGAATTGCCCGAAAACCTTCTTCAACGGAAGGCGCCATATTGTTGAAGTTCGGATACAAACAGAAAGCCAATGTTTCATAAGAATAACGCGAGGTTCATATATCCAGTTGTTAACAATCGTAGCGGTGTGCGGCGTGAGTCGTACGCCAGCTTACGATCTTCAGCGATTGAGCTACGACTGTCGAGATGCGTCGCAGAGTGAACAATCGAACAACCCAATTGCGTCGTGACGTATATGACGGGCTTTAGAGAAACACTGTTTCTAGACGTGCTGAGGCTTTTAGTGGGCGCAGCCAACATACCACACGAATTTAATCGTATGGAGCTTGTGAATTAATAGTCACGGATAAATCGACATCGCTGTACGGTAGTTATGCATAAGTGATGTCTGTCAGTTGACACAGGTGGCGGTATAACGTCTTATTAACTCATAATACCTTTCAGCCTATATAAGAGTTCGGCATTATGTCATTCTTTATCCTCATTATTGATCGGTCGCAGCCGGAGCATGGATAAACAATTTCCACATGGGTCGGCTGTTAATTAGGAATGGAAGATCAGCCACCTCAACATCGAAGTTTTTGCAGACTCAGACTAGCATAGTGTATGGTTTTCTCTGTTTTTTTCTGCCATGAATCGGTGTCCACAAAATGGATACAGACACGGTTCTTAATAGCCTCGAAAGTCGTGACCACCTAATTGGAAGCGTCTCAAATTAATCTTGTTTCTAGGTTGATCACACGCCATACTCATTTTTAATTCCAATCCGCCTGCACCTGTGTATGATATTATGTCTTATTTTGCATGTAATATAATTAGTTCTACTCCCGTGTTTTATGTTATTTCGATTAATCGGTAATACCATTCCGCCTATACCTGTGTGTGATATAAGACGCTCTATCCGTTAGTAATTTAAACCACCATCGCAAACTCCTGAGTATGATAACGGAATATATATTAAAAGGAACAGATTAAACGTATTTCCACCTGACAATCGACACCAGTTAACTAGCCATTGCGATAATTTCGTTTAATGTCCTACAATAATTGGACATCTGCACATAACTCCGCAAATAATTAAACGACGCCGCGTCTACACGATGTTTCTAATCAAGTATGTATGAAAAAATGCAATTTAGCAAGTATTTGGTTCACTGAAATAACGCGACTACAAATGGCCGATACCCTGTGCTGCGTCATTGTGATAGTTCTTCTGGTAAGGATTGCCTATATGCCCTACATATTGGAAAACCATTACCAGATATACCGAGCTTTCGTAGACGCTAGGTTTGTGCCAATCGCCCGCGTTAAATGACAGATCTAATTGTTTTTGACGCAGCGCAACGCACTGACTGTTTTTTGTGGCAACACGTAGCTAATTAAAGTATCGCCTGCAAATCGTACGATCGGTACACGCGTAAAAGACACATTTAAGTCATATATTCATCGCACGCGCTTACTTTTTATCAGAATTCACTACTAAATCAGACATGAGTAATATAATCCTTACTGTTGCTTTGAAATATTGAAATTAGTAGAATATGTTATGTTTATGGTATTTGGATTTTTTTCTTGAATCCAAAATGAATTAGTTGATAACAAAGTAAGACTTTCTATTTCACAGCCATATACTATCCATATTTTTTTTTAATATCTAGTGAAAATAGCAGAGTAAATCACATAGTAACACCAATAAAGATATTTCCTTTTCTTAATTTAGGAATTTTTATAGTTATGTGCTTTGAAGAGGACATTTTTCTTTTTTAAGATTATTAATAAATGTCATAATGAAAAGTGGACAAAAACGAATGTATATTATGAACATAAATGTAATTTGAATTGGAATATCTTTTTACAAATTTGCTGTTATTAATATTCTCCATTTATAATTTTAATAATTAAACACACAGTTAAAAAACGTATATATTTAAAATGAATTCCCGTGATTTTACAAACGTCGTGCTGTATAGTAGTAATTTTTAGAGCAAATTTTAGCTCCAGTGTTGTAACATAAGTGAGAGGAGAAATATTTATTAACTCAGTCTTTGAAGCACCCGAACATTTAAAAGAACGTCGTATATCCGCTAACCAGGATCAGTTACCGGTTAATAGTCATTATAATACATAGTTATTAGCAAGACATGTCATGTCGTGTGTGTAAGGACCGTAGGAACCAAACACATCAACGGTAGGGACGTCTGGCTCTGCAAGACCTGCCATGTCGTGTGTGTAAGGACCGTAGGAACCAAACACATCAACGGTAGGGACGTCTGGCTCTGCAAGACCTGCCATGTCGTGTGTGTAAGGACCGTAGGAACCAAACACATCAACGGTCGGGACGTCAGGCTCTGCAAGACCTGTCATGTCGTGTGTGTAAGGACCGTAGGAACCAAACACATCAACGGTAGGCACGTCTAGCTCTGCAATAAATGATAATGAGAGGCAACAGCGAGTATTATTTTACTATATCTATCTGACTGTTGACAGATACTTCGAATATTTTGTGGGATGAAATACAAATTGCGTAGTGTTTCTGGCTATTAAACGACAGTTGATGGACAGCAAACCGACAACGTATTTATTCTAGTAGAAGAACAGCAAGTAAATGCATAAAAGTCGGAACGAGTTGTGTATATCGGGGTCTGAGCCGGAACTTCAGCACCCGCTGCTGTCGGGCATTATTTTCAAAGCGTGGAGATATTTTCAAATTCACAAAATACTGGAGGTGGTGCTTAACCATCCACTCGATAAATTGGTGGGTTTAGTCCTCATAACCCCTTCCGACTCCTATGGAATGTATGAATGAATAACATATTTCGTACCTTTACAATAATTTCAACCTACCTTCCAGACCACCATGAGACCAACATTGTACTTCCAATTGCCTTGAAACTTCATGTGTTGGTGCTACATTGTGCTGGCAACTAGCGTGCATGTCGGCATCTGACCGATGTATGCCAGCATTTCATATAGGCGTTTGGAAATGCTGGTTACTGAAGTTATCTAATCTATTACTATTATTTAGTGTCAACACTATCAACACAGGACTAATCCTTCAAGCATTGGATGTTAGCAAAAATTTTCTCCGATTACGATGATATTTTCATACTTTATGCCGAAGATGCCAAAAATACCTACGCTAAAAGATCGAATGCCGGACCGACGGATGACCGGTCTGCTCTAGCATTCCACACACATGTACCTACGTCTGAACATATATGTGAAACCTACATAATAAAGTTTACGTAAATGCTTCTTATGTGAGATCACATAAAACAATTATCTTGTGTTTCAAACAAATACTGGTTTTGTGTCATTTTTATCATGTGTAGAGTTTCTAAAATAAATCGTCCTACACCTTAAAGGGTCTCTCATTTTATTTCAGGAGTATAACGTGTCTGAAGTTATCTAATCGGTTACTGCTATTTAGAGCCTACCCTACCAACAAAGGACTAATCATTCAAGCAGGTTAACCAAACCACTTCTCCGATTTAGAATATATTTTCACAGTATATATATATATATATATATATATATATATATATATATATATATATATATATATATATATATATATATATATATATATATATATATATGCCACAGATACTTACAAATTGAATGCCGGGTCGTCAAGTGACCGGTCTGCACAAGCATTATATATAGGCTTTTAAACGTGCTATTTCCTTAAAATATTCGACCTTTTGCTGCCATTTTACATTGCAAACATAGCAAATCATTCACGCATAGGATGTTAACAAAATGTTCTCCGATTTTGATTATTTTTTCACAATATATGCAGAAGATACCCACGGATCAGATGTGGGGTCGGCAAATATGGTGGGGTGCTTTCCCCGCGTTCCGTGCGCGTTTGTCTTGGGCGCGTAATTCAAATTAATATCGCCGCCGCGAGCGGGAAGGTTGCAGCGATGACGCATGCGTAATTGGTTTGTCTCTGTATTTCTGGTAATGCGTAATCGTTATTTAATCTTACTTTTGATATTACATTCCGAAAAAATGCTATTTTCGAACATTAGACAATTACTGCGCGGACACTATTCGTTTATTTATATCCACCGGTCTCTGTAGCGAGGTGTTCCTTACTTTGGCTGAATAAACTGCGGCAACGTGGAGTTAATGGAAATACCAAAGCTTCGGAACAACTACTGTGATGCCGGACACCACGAGACAGAACATATACGAAATGATACATCATTTAACAAAGAGTAAACACACATGGTAAGTGTACGAGGATACTTACTTACAGTGGCTCGAACCATAACTTAGTTATGTCAAATCTGTCCGTCTTTACCGGAAGCGTTTTGAAAATCTACCTGAAAAAAATATTCACCTGTGGTCCGTCATCTATCTACTTAATTATTCATCTTTATTCTACAAAATAATATCGATTCGTTAAACATGACTGCTTTTTAAGAACTCGTGTTAAGGACTTAATAATTCATGTTTAACACATATGTTTTAATAATTCCCCTTCGCATCCTCCTGTCTCGAAAAAGACAACGGAGAATCAATGACAACATATGTTGTGACTAAAACGTCCTTTACACGGTATTTAATTAACTTTTTTTTAACAAAGTACAAATCAATTAATCATTGGCTAATGATTGATTGATTTGTATTTTGTTAAAAAAATCATTGGGTGTACTATGTTTTTGTTTGTAGCTTGGGTGAAATCCTATCCACCGTAGATTATTCATTATTTGTGTAGCTAATATTTCCGCAGTTGTAATTATATGTCACAAACTAGATATAGCGTCCTGAATTTTCTAACATCTCTTTCTTGTAACGGTGTACAATAACAACAGGAAATGATGGTTTTGAAACTATAACAGCTCCATCGTAAGTATTTACGGAAATGGTTAAAAACTCCGTCGTAACAATCGAAATGCCGCTAAATTTAAAAATAAGCGGAATATACAAAATGCGTTAGGAGCAACGGGTGATATTTTGAGATTTAGGTTGTTTTTCATTAAGAAGTAATGAATCACCGTGGACGTGTAGATCCTACCGTGTGCTCGGGTTGTCATCGCTGCTGACGTGCTCTAATGCGTGTCGTTGTTATTGAGGTAATATATCTATATTATAGTCGATTTAGCCAGACTGGACGGACCCTGGCGAAATTAGAGGGACGGTCTGGAAAATTGCCATGTCATGACTGGTACGAGCTTCGCGTAAGAAGAGTTGTCGGCACCACTAATTATCATGTGGACGAATCGACTCATCCTACACCTGTCCTTTCATTAGCTCTTTGTGCTGTTGAAGTCGCATGTCAGGGAGTCATTAACGACCAGCGCAAGTCGGCTGCCAGGCAGAATCTCATTCTGCTTACAGCTCCTTGCTTCGAGATGGGCAGTTGATTTCTTGTTCAGGGACACCGGAAATGGCGCCAAACATTAAACGCTCCAGCGTTGCCCAAGATGCATGATGACGTGATGGCGGTATGTAATCGAAACATTGCAGCAACGACAGAAAAACAAACCGTATTGGCCGACAATACGCCGTGCAATTTCCGATGATCTAAAGGACTTTCATATGATCTGAATGTGTCATTCCAAGGTCTGGTGCCACCAGTGCGAACGGATGTTAACCATTTCACAGTCAGAATGGCGGCTGATGTGACTTTTATTAGAAACCGTTCGACCGAGGTATTTGCCAACTTCACCAAAGATACATCGTCGGATTTAGAACTTCCGGAAACTATGTTGCACGTGTTCTACGTGGTTGGGATAGTTGTGTGCATTGTCGCTATCGTCGGAAACCTTATGGTTATCATATCTTTCGTGAAATTCCCTGCCGTGCGCACGACGTCGAACTACTTCCTGTTGAGCCTCGCTTTCGCAGACGTCACGAGCGGCCCTGCAGTGCTTATGTTTTTAGTGATCAATCTCGTGAACGTTTTCAAGATAGGCAGGAGCGCGCAGATGCTGTGTGTGATTGCGATCAACATGAACGTGGTAGCGTTCGCGGGATCTGTCTTCAGTCTACTGGGTGTTGCTTGCGAGCGATATATCAAGGTGATCTACTCCCTAAGGTACAGTGATGTAACTACGTTTGGCACTTTTGTTTGCTATTTTACTTGGTGTTAGATATATACGTAAACACATTTATACATGCACGCACACGCACACGCACACGCACACGCACACACCACACACCACACACACACACACACACACACACACACACGCACACGCACACGCACACGCACACGCACACACACACACACACACACACACACACGCAACACACATATTCCTGGTCTATAAAACAATACTATTATCCAATTCAATGTCCACGTATCTAGAGAACACCGGCTTGCCACATTTATTCTCCCTTACCTAGGTCTCAGACCATGATGCCACCGCACAGAGCCAAATACTTCCTGGCAGTTCTATGGACATTCAACATCGTCATCAGCGCGCCCGTCCTGGTGTGGAACCGACCGATACACGGACGCTGCAACAAGCGTGTCTTCTACCCGATCCACCTCTACGCTGTCCTTATGCCTCCCGTCACAGTCGCCATCTTGGTGACGACAGTGCTCTACGCGCGACTGTTTGGCGTCGCTTGGCGTCACCGTCACGCAATTCGCGCGCTCGAACTTTCAACGGCAGCGGGTTGCTCCGGATACGTGGCCGTGGCCAAGAAGGAAGCGAAGCTAACGAAGACTGGGGGAATGATCATCGGGGTGTTGTACGCCAGTTGGTTGCCGTACATCATCGGAAATATACTGCTCGGTGAGACGGATGACACCGTCTCCATTGGCCTCCGACAAACCATCTTCTTGATGCTGTCCGCAAGCTCGATGATCAACCCCGTCGTGTACCAGTGGCGTATACCGGAGTTCCACACAGCCTTCAGGAAACTCTTGCCTTTCTTCCAGACAACCCATACACACGTCGACTCAACGTGAAGGATTTTCTGGGTTTTCTATGGAAGATGGAATTGAATGATTGACTTAAGCGCTTAACTATATGCCTTGTCATGGACTCATTGCCTAAGATACGGCTCGTATAATTATTAATTAATAATGCAACTCAATGAACGATGGTTCGTTTCAACCCTTTTCCGACCGACCGACCGACCGACCGACCGACCGACCGACCGACCGACCGACCGACCGACCGACCGACCGACCGCTGTGTTATCGACGACTGGAAATGTCAATGACACCATTGTGATACCACGACAGACAATATGATGATATTTCATCCTGCGAAGAATGCGTGGTCAAACCGACACGACTCGTGATGCACCCAAGCACTGTCTTCCTCCCACGTACATTTATGTGATTAATTCTGCGAAACACTGAATCAGGAAAACACTTATTGTACTACCAGGAAAACAAGAAGATCACGCATTATGGGGGCAATGTTGCAATATCTCCTCCCAGGAGCCGAGGTATATACGCCTCTATTTTCATTCATTTCCAAGGATCAGTGACCTCTGATCTACAAATAGGCATTGTATTTCAAACAACACAAAGGTAGTTAATTGTCGTCATTTATTTACTTGTACACGGTATACTTCTCAACATGGAACCTAAGCAGATTGAGTGGTAAGCAACTCCCCAGATGACACCACCGTGAAAGAGTTTAACATTAAACTACTGTAATTGTGATAACTCACGCCCTGGTTTGTTGTTCCGCTGGTTGTAAGTAGTAACTACACCAATTTAAGATGTCATTCAAATCCGGGGTTTCCATATTTACAAACGGATCCAGAAAGATGTGATTGACCTTTCATTGAAACCTAGGCATATATACATGCAATAAACACTGCAATCAACATATAACAAACGTAATTAATGTGTGGTGTTGATGCAGCGGTAGTAGTATAGAGACAAGGCACACGCTCGCCCCGCCCCTTTTTAGGCCTAACTACGTGCATAAAAAACGTCCTTATCAAAATCGGGAACATACTTATAAAAAAAAGATCAAAGGATTTTGTGTAACCTGAGAGAAATCGGGAACATACTTATAAAAAACGTGATTGATGGCCTGTCACTTTTTGTGACTGAAAAGCGCCCTCTAGCGATTAATAACAGCGTCCCTAGTTACGTGATAACGCCATCTAGCGATTAAACCAATTCACACATGAAAAGCGCCCTCTGGCGATTAATAACAGCGTCCCTAGTTACGTGATAACGCCATCTAGCAATTAAACCAATTGCACACCTAGCGATCAACGTCTTAAGCGATCAACGACTAGCGATCGACGTACTCATAGAAGCCGGCCCTATCTATATAAGCGGTAGCGGTTTTATCGGTAGTAGTCATGTTGTCGTCGTCGGAACGTATAAAGTTTGGCGGTTCGCGCTCCTTCTTGTCGAATATGTACAGGTGTCGATTGACGGCGTACGGTCGGGTCTTCCGATCCGTCGAGCACGCCTATCAGTATAGGAAAGCGTTATTCAACGAAGATCTCGTATGCGCCGCGTGTATCAAAAGAACGCGATCGCCCTACGCGGCGAAACGACTCAGTTACGGTATTCGAAAAAAGAGAACGGGAACCGAATGGAACGTCGTTAGGGTCGCCTGTATGAAGGGGCTGTTGATGAGTAAGTTCGGTGGGGAGTTGAAGGCCGAACTGTTGGCCACCGAGGATGCCGAATTGGTGGAGTGGGTGCCGAGTAGGGAGGGTTTCTGGGGTACCAGGATTGGTGACGTCGAGGGCGAGAACAAGCTCGGTAAACTGTTGATGGAGGTGCGCGCCTTTTATAAAGACGCGTAAAAAACATCAGCCAGTATCAGTCGTGAAAATGGGCGGACCGTTGTTGAAGCATCCGTTTACGTGTATAGTATCAGGGCCTACGGGATGCGGTAAGACGACGTTCGTCGACCGTCTGATACGAAGCGCTATGATCGATCCGGCGCCCGAAAAAGTCCTGTGGTGTTACGGGCAGTGGCAGCCCGCCTACGCGTCTATGTCTCCGGAAATAGAGTTCGTAGACGGCCTGCCGACTACGACGTATTTAGACGGTAAAAAGAGGACGCTTTTAGTACTCGACGACCTCATGGAGGAAGCCGATAGCGGGGTGACGGCGCTATTTACAAAAAAAAGTCATCATTGTAATACGTCGGTCGTACAACTCCGACAGAACATGTTTCCGAAAGGGGGTGAAAACCGCACAATCAGCCTGAACGCCCAATACCTGGCCCTATTTAAGAACCCCCGAGACGTTGGTCAAGTAGGTCACCTCGCGAAACAGATGTATCCGGGAGAGGTCAAGTACATGATAGAGTCTTTCAAAGACGCGACGTCGACGGCGTACGGCTATCTCTTCGTCGACCTGAAACAGGAAACGGAAGAGTACATGCGCCTGCGTACGTGTATATTTCCGGACGACCCCCTTCAGTACGTCTACGTACGGAAGGGTGGTGGTGGTGGTCAACTATAAGTAGAGAGGGACGTCGCCGCGTACGCATTAGTCGGTATGACGGGAAGACGCGCGGTGGTAGCGGCGAAGCGACGACCGAAGGCGGCGACGACGACGTTTTCGGAGCAACGCCTGAAGAGACACATTTTCGCCCTGCAGTTGATGGATAGACAGAAGCGGAACGTAGATCTGCGAAAAGCCGTGCTCGCCCACTCGGAGGTCGGTCTCATATGTAGTCTATGCGATTGCGCGTACAATATTCTGAGAGGGAACGTGAAGGTGTCGCCGAAGCAGAAACGCGTGTTGACGAAATACAGAGATCACCTGCGTGACTTGGTCAACAAACGAATTCCGGTGAAGCGGAAGCGAGCCATCTTGCAAACGGGGGCTGATGGTTTTCTGACGGCCCTGCTAGCGCCGTTAGCGAGCACCGTTTTCCTGCCACTACTCAAACAGTTAATCGGGGGTTAAGCGATGCAGTACGCGAAGAAGATGGCGTTGGTCGACCCGCGATTGGTGGAAAGTCTCCTTCAACCGCAGCAGCAGCAGTCGAGCAGCAGCACCCCCCGATCACGTGTACTGAGTAGCCTGGACAGCGACATGAAAGATATTCTAGAGCGATCGGATTTATCCGAGCGCGATAAGGTGATGTCGTACAATCAGCTGCTGAGTCGCTACAACACTATAGAGGCGGCTCGAACGGCGCAACCGGTACGCGTGTCGATGGTCAACGCCGACGGCGGCGAGATACCGCCGCAGACCACGGCGCCACCATCGTCGGAGGCCGTAGAGCGCGAAATCGTAGCCAGCATGCCGAAAACGTTGAAAGGGAAGGCGAGTCTACTTATCGCGAAAATGAAAGCCGATCCCTTGTGTCGATGGAACGAACGCGGCGAATTCGTGTACGACGGTAAAACGATCGCGGGGAGTAACATGGTCGATCTAGTGAACGATCTCATGCGAACGAGAACGAAGACGACGCAGCCCTTAGGATGGCGCGCCTTCGGGTTGAGCATGAAGGGTATGAACATTCCTATGGAGTTCGTCGGCAACCCGCGCTATCGGGAGTACATGGAGCAGCGACGGCGGCGGCTGTCAAGAGAAGGAGAGGAGGAGGCGGGATCGGTCAGTTCAGCGGGGAAGGTGGTGCGAAGACGACGTTCTAGAAAGAGAGCGTTGGACGGCTGGGAATCGATGTGACGATGACGTCGATACAACGAACGGTCGCCGTCGTCGCTCTCATCGTCATCACGGTTATCGCTCTCTATATAATAGTCATCGTTCGTCGATCGTCGTCATGGTGTCCGGGTGGAGTCGTCGTCGTCGTCCAAAACGAAACCTTCGAAAACGAAACGACGACGCTGAACTGAATGAACTCTACTTCGATCCGAAACGAGCGGGGAGTTACGGAGGTGTCGACGCGTTGCACCGCGCGTCAAAGGGGGGTCGACGACGCCCGGATGTCGAGAGGTGGCTAGCGGCGCAGGACGCTTATACTCTACACAAACCGGTTAAAAGACGTTTCAAACGACGTTGCGTTATCGTGGGCGGTCAAAACCAGCAGTGGCAAGCTGATCTGGTCGATCTGACTAGGTTAAAAAAACACAACGACGGTATAACATTTCTATTGACGGTAATCGACGTGTTTTCGAAGCGGGCGTGGTGCGTTCCGTTGAAGAATAAGTCCGGCGCATCGCTCGTCGCGGCCTTCGAGCGTCTGCTGAACGACGCGCCGCCGCCGAACGCGCTGCAGACCGATAAGGGGACCGAGTTTCTGAATCGACCCCTGCAAACGTTCCTAAAGAGTCGCGGCGTTCATCATTTCGTGACGCATAACGAGGAGACTAAAGCGAGCGTCGTGGAACGCTTCAATAGGACTTTGAAAACGCGCATGTGGCGTTATTTTACGAAACACGAGACGCTGCGCTACGTAGAGGCGTTAACGGATTTCGTGCATTCGTACAACAACGCCTATCATCGAAGCATCGGTAGGACGCCGGCGAGCGTCGACGCGACGAATCAGGAGGACGTATGGCAACGCCTGTACGGCGGCGGCAGCGGTGGTATGGGAAAAAAACCGAAACTGCGCGAAGGAGATCGCGTGCGTATCAGTAAGACGAGGGGTCAATTCAAAAAAGGATACATGCCTAATTGGAGCGAGGAGCTCTTCACCGTCGTAGAGGTGCATCCGTCCGAACCCCCCGTTTATCGCCTGAAGGACGACGCGGGGACACCGGTAGAGGGCGCCTTCTACGAACAGGAAGTACAACGCGTAGTCGTTCCGAAGGACAAACTGTATCGAGTGGAGGCGGTTCTGCAGCGGCGTCGTCGTCGCGGCGGCGGCTCGGATGCGCTCGTGAAATGGAGCGGTTACCCGGCCTCCTTCAACAGTTGGATCGACGCCGCGGCGCTCGTGGACCTATAGCATGCGTTGGACGCGTCACGAGGAATGCTGGCGACTGCACGAGTCGTGCTTATGCGGGGGAACGTCGCTCCTCCCGTATAAGGGGCCCTGCTGTACCCGCAGACCTCAGTGGCGCCATGGAGGCGAGGGACGAGCAGCCGACGAAGAAGACTACCAAAGAGGACTCCGTCGACGCCGCTACTGGTTTAGAGAGGCCGACGACGACTACCAACGAGGACTCCGTCGACGCCGTCGAGAACGCCGACGACTCCACCGTCCACGAACCCGATCCATGGCGGCTCTGCGGTAACGAATGCCCAAAGGCCGAAATCGTATTCCTCTGTCAGGTCATCGTCCTGTACTTCGTCATCGCCGTTAGTATATACAATTTAACGCGGGGTCAAGGCGACTCCAATCTGTGGACGGCGCTGTTGAGCAGCTGTCTCGGTTATCTGCTCCCGAGTCCGTCTATGAGCGGCGGCGGCGGTCGACGACGACGACGAGACGATGGCGCTATCGTCTGACTTTTACCTGACGCTACCGAGCAACTCGTCTACGAAGCGGCACCCCGAAAATACGTTGACGCACTACATCACGACGCTGCCGCGACGGTTCGACCTGACCGGCGGAGAATGGGAATGCGGACTGGTGACGCTACAGTACCCGCACACGTGGTACAACGTGAGAGAGGCGGATGCCACCTTCTACCTGTCGGCGCCCCGAGGTGAGGTGGGGTTTTTCACGACCACGGACGGTATCGGAATATACCGACAGGGTACGATCGGTCACGGTTTCTACAACAACGTTTTCTTGCTACTGCGCGAGCTCAACGAGGCGCTAAAGAAATTGTGGACCGATAAGGTGAGGGTGCGTCTAAAGTACAGCGGCGTCTCTAACCGAATAACGCTGCATATGACGGCGGGTGTCGCCTTTACCCTACCCGATACGGGGCGTCTGAAGAACGTGCTAGGTTTCCACAAGAACGTTATCGTAAGTCCGCCGATGATGGGGCCCAACCCGGAAGTCGTCGTTATCGAGACGTCCCCCGCCTCGTACACGTACGCGTACGAAGGTCGAAATACGGTGGATATGAAGGCGGGCGTCGACACCCTGTACGTGTACACGGATCTCGTGGAATCGCGCGTCGTCGGCGACGTGTACGCGCCGCTTCTTCGAAGTATCGCCGTCTTCGGTACGAACGGTCGCGTTATTTCGGAAACGTTCGATCGCGTCCAATACGTGAAGCTGCTGCGGCATCAATTCGATACGATCGAGGTCGATATAAGAGACGATTGCGGTCAACCGATACCATTCGAGCGGGGGAAGCTAGTGGCGACGCTTCACATCAGACGCTGTAAATCGAAATTGTTTTAACCATGCCGAACCCGTACGAAGACTACTACGTTCGACAGGTAGGCGGTCAACTACCGGTATTCATAGGCAGTCGAGGTCAGCGAGGACACGGTCTGGGTAATATCTTCGGGAGCCTGTTTCGAAGCGTCATGCCGCTTTTTAAGAGAGGCGCCGTGGCGTTGGGAAAACGCGCGCTCAAAACCGGCGTGAACGTGGCGCGGGACGTCGTTGGCGGCGGCAATCTGAAAGCGTCGGTAAAACGACGCGCGAAGGAGGCCGGCGTCGATCTTCTCGACGGCCTATTGAAAGGGCCGGCGCCGAAGAAGAGACGGGTGAAAAAAAGACCGCCTATAAAGAAGCAGCGTCGAACGGCGACGACCGTCAGTAGACGGAAGAGAGGACGTCGACCGGTCGATATATTCGACGCGTAACGATGGCGTTCGTAAAGACAGCGTGCGAGGGCGTGAAGGCCGAACTGGACCTGTTCGCCGGACCGGTGACGCAGAAGAGCATCGAGAGCAGTTATCGGACCGTCTACCAACCGCTGACGGCTCTCGACGCCGGCGGTCCTATCGAGTTCCTCATTCCGGGGTCGGGTAACGACTATACGGACCTGGCGAGCCTTCAAACGTACGTCCGCTTCAAAGTGGTTCAGGGGGACGGTACCGATCTGGCGGCCGGTACCAATGTGGCGCCGGTCAACAATTTCCTTCATTCGATGTTCAGTCAAATCGACGTGTCGCTGAACGGTACGCTCGTGACGCCGTCGACCAATACGTACGCGTACCGGGCCTACATCGAGACCCTGCTGAGTTACGGTAGCGATGCGAAACGATCGCATCTCACGGGGTCGTTGTGGTACAAAGATAGCGCCGGACACATGAACGCGCGCGGGGACGATAACACCGGGTTCGTAGCGCGGCGCGATCTGACGGCGGCCAGTACCGAGGTGGACATGATGGGACGCCTGCACGTCGACGCGTTTATGCTAAACCTCCTCCTACCGAGCGGCGTCGACACGAAAATACGCATGATCCAGTCGAAGGACGCCTTCGCGCTCATGGGCGCGGCTGCCGCGCCGGGGTGGCGTATCTTGATACGTTCGATTTACCTGGACGTCCGAAAAGTGAAGTTGAACCCGGAAGTCCAGCTGGGTCATATCAAAGCGTGGCTTTTGGGAACGGCTAAGTTTCCGATGCGCCGCGTCGACTGCAAGTCGTTCTCGATAACCGCGGGTACGCTATCGCACACGCACGAGAACCTGTACATGGGCACGATTCCGAAACGCATAATCCTGATGATGATCGACAACGCCGCCTACAACGGAGACTACACTAGAAATCCGTTCAACGGGCATCACAACGACATAAACTTCCTCGCGCTCAACGTCGACGGACGTCAGGTGCCGAGCAAACCACTGCAACCGGACTTTCCGCACCACCGGTACATACGAAGCTACATGAATCTCTTCGAGGCCACCGGAAAGGCGGGCGAGGACGAGGGGAACGACATATCGCGATCGGATTTCGAAGCCGGCTACACCGTCTTCGCTTTCGACCTGACCCCCGACTGCTGCGACGGGGACCATTTCAACGTCGCGCGTCAGGGGAGCGTGGGCGCTAACATGCAGTTCTCGACGCCGCTACCCCGACCGGTGAACGTCGTCGTGTACGCGGAATTCGAGACGGTGATGGAAATCGATCGGACCCGGAACGTTCTGTACGACTGTACCTCGTAATGGATACGTTCCAACTGCTGCGTCGCCTCGAACTCGACGCGTACGCTAAACACATCGTCCTCGGCGTCGTACCTAAAGACGCGCTACTTACCACCACCACTACTTACCCGATGGCCTTCGTGTGCAATACCGACGACGGCGGCGAACCGGGGGAGCACTGGGTGGCCGTCTACGTCGACCGTCAAGGCGTCGGCGAGTACTTCGATTCGTACGGTCTCCCGCCGCTGCACGCCGACTTCCGCGCCTTCCTGCACCGACACTGCGGCGACGCGTGGACGTACAACGACAAGAGACTGCAGAGCGTCGTCTCTAACGTGTGCGGACAATATTGCGTCGCCTACCTACTCCTCCGATGTCGCGGCATGCCGTTGACGACGTTCCAGAACATATTCGGCACCGATCGTGTGGCCAATGACTGTCTCGTATTCGATTGGCTAAAGCCATCGCATTAACGCTTCGCTTTTACGTGTATAGTAGTAGTAATAAAAAAACAACGACGATGAAATGTACGCACTTGTGTTTTGTTTTATTATTACCCTACCCTACCTACATACACCCTACCCTACCTACATACATACAGAACCCTACCCCTAGGCGGCCCCCCACCCCTAGGGTAGGTTTAGTTATACGAGTTAGACGAGTATCGGCGCCGTGGTGACGCCGTCGTCGAGCACGCGGCGTTTGGCGTAGAAATAGCTCAACGCCGCGCGCTCTTGAACGTACGTCAACACGGACGAGTTTTTCACTTGGAAACCGTGGTTCCAACCGACGCCGCTGCGTCGGTCGCGCAGTACGGCGAGAAAGTCGTGCTCGTCGATATCGTTCTGACGCTTACTCAAGCCCTTCGTGCTGTACTTCGCGCCGCCGTCGCCGCCGAAGCAGTAGTACGTCTTACTGCACAGCGCCACGATTCCGTCGCCGCGCCACTCTTCTTTGAAGAGACCCGGCGTTCGACGATCGAATAGAAGACGGCGCGCGCAGCAGTCCCCACCCTCCCACGTCAGTCCGGCGACGCGGCGCCGTACGTACGCGTCCACGTGCGCGTCGCAACATTCGGCCGGAAACCAGAGCGAGCGCGTTCGGAAGTAGTGTTCGCGCATCGCTTCCGGTACGAGCGCATCGATGTCGTGACCCGCGAGGGCTATGTACGCCGAATCGGTGTCCATAGCGCAGTACTGAAAGAGCGGGCGTGGAATGTAGGCGTCGACGAAGTCGTAATAAAATTCGAGCATTCGTAATTTCGCGTATTGATACACGAAATAACCGATTTGAATTGGCAGGTCGTAGACGACGGTGCGCTTATTCAGCGCCACCTCGTACAGTTCGTCGTCGACGACGACGTCGAGTTGCCGGAAGCGACGGTTGTTGACGAGTCGCGAGGCGCCTACAGCCGTAGCGTACTTTATATCCCGGTGCCGATCGACGCGCGTAATCGTCTTCCCGTACGAACTGTTGCCGAGTAGTTTGAAGGTATCGGCGATGATCGCTTTGTCGGGGTCGACGTCGCCCTCGCGTCGCGCCGTCGACACCGTATCGCCGAAACGACGAAAGCAGGCGATCGGCGTGTACTCGATCACCTGGTAGATGCGCGCGACGACGAGCCCGTGCTCCAGATACCAGCGTAGGAGGGGCGTAGCGAGTACGATCGCCGTGCCGAAGTAGCTACCAACGAGCGTCCGTTGAGGTCGGGTGAGTAGATCGTGCGACTCGGCGTAGCGGCGCATGAACGGGCTGAGGTCGTCGCGCGCGATATCGACGTTCTTGAATACGGGCTGCATTTCGGCGAACTTAGAGCGCAGCGCTTCCGGCACGGCGATATCGCACTGCACGAGACCGAATAGAGAGCCGTCGCGTACACCCTCCAGTATCGTCGAGTGCGTTACGCGCCTCGCGTCGGGTCGCGTCACGGCGGGGGGTCTCACGGCTCGCCACTGACACTCCCACATTTCGACGACGGCATCGACGTGGCGGCGCAGGTAGGACGTCACGGCGATCGTCGCGGCGTACAGAGTCGTCATCGGTTGACCGTTGACGGCGTTCGTCGTCACGTGCGTCTGGCATATCGGGCAGCCGTGAAAGAAACAACCGTGAAATTGATACGCCGTTCGCGTGGCGGCGCACCAACCGTCGACTCGGTACTTACCGATGCGCTTCTCGCGGCCGTTCAACTGGTGTCGTATAGGGGCGCCTATTCGTTCCGCTTCGTACGTCAACCACTCTACGGCCATACGACCGTAGCGGTGCACGTGTTCCGCTCGAAAGCCGTTCTCCGCGCGTCGGCGCGTGTACCAACCCGTCGGCATTTCGCGCATCATCGCCGATAGATAGAGACCGTTCGCGTCATAGCCTACTATCGAACGACACGGGTTGTTACCGCCTCGAATCGACGTCACGCCGGCTTCGTGATGACGCGAGAAGATGATCGATGGACCGCCGACGATCTGCGACTGCAGTAGGCGGTGCAGGTCTTTGTTCGGTTCGTTGAACAGCGAGAAATGGATTGACGACGGCAGGTCGTTGAATAGGTACAACAACGTCAACCCCGGTACGCTGATGGCGTCCTTAAACATGTCGATGCGCTGACGGCGATAGAAGGCGAACTGCCGCTCGAGTGCCTCGAGAAACGGCGCCACATCTCGGTTATTATACCAGATTAGAAAATCGCGCATCGTCGTCATGCGCTCGTCGCGCCATGCCGTCGCACAAATTTCGTACGCCTCCGCGGAGATTCCCTCGCGTTTCAGGTGGCTGTAGAAAGTTTCGCGCGGCGGTAGGACGGTCTCGTCCAGGCGCGTCAACGCGTCGATATATTCGTACGGAAAGTACCCCTTGGTCGCCGCGCAGTCGTACGCTTTCAGATAGCGCTCGTAGCTGACACCGGGCGCGAGGTAATTAGTTATGTCCAGAAATTTCAACGTCGACGTCGTCAGGCACATGTAAGCGTTCTGTCGTTTAATCGTGAACGCCGACGATGTGTGCTGCGCGTCGTCGGTTATGAGCAGGGGGGTCAAGTACTTTTTGACGACATTCAAATCGTACTTACCGCTGTTGAAACCCAGTACGGGCATTTGACGAAGGTGCGTCCACAGGCGGTCGGCGAGTGCGGCGTACGGTGACGCATCGGCGTCGTCACTTCGTTGCCGCCAGTCTTTATCGAGCGCTTCGATCGCCTCAAAGACCGCGTCGTAGCGGGGGCGTAGAACCGCGCACGCCGCCGCGCTCACGGCTTCCAGGTCATCGATGAGGCGACGCGCTAGGTCGGCCGAATCACCGGTCGTGACGTAACAGCGCGCCGCTTCGTGTCCGGGCACGTTCGACGCGACGCTCACGCTGAGCAGTTCGTGTCGCGCTAGCCACCGACATTTATCGGTATCCGGCGGTAGATCGTTGGCGGCAAAATAACATTCAAAGTCGAATGTCGCGCGGTACGGATAGTAGCGCAGATCGTCGTCGCCGACATCGATACCTTCGTCGTCGAGTCGTTGAAATACGGACGGCTTCGGTCGGTAGACGCCGCCGGGAAACACGTGACGAACACCGCCCTCGCACGTCGCTTCGTGACGTCGTAATAGTGACGGGTACTGCCAGAGGGAGTTGCCGCATTTCGAGCACTTGTACGTTTTCGCGTACGCGCGCAGATCGCTTATGTACGAAAAGTGATTCTCGTACAGGTTGACATTCAGGGTTGTGGGGTGCACGTCGAGCGATCGACGGACTAGTTCGGCGGCGCCAGTCGCCGTTAGTCGATAGACGACGATGTTGATACCAAAAAGCGTCTCCACGCGTTCCAGTTCGTTCAGGCGCACGCCGGTCGGCGTCGGGGCGTAGCGCGCGCTCAGTTGTTTAGCTACTCGCGTTAAACGGGTTGTATTCCTACCACCAACACCACCACCTTGCCGATGGATGGCAATGCATCGGAAGAGGCATAGAGGATCGTCGTAGGGATTGCCTCTCCGATCGTTCGTCAACGCCACGACGTGCTTGTTGTTACGCACGTAGGCGGGGAGCGCGGTGCCAACGCACCCGATAGGATGGTTTAGGATGGCGTTCACGAAGTAGGTGGTGTTCGTTACGAGCTCGACCACCCACCCCGAATCGGGGCGCTGCGCGATGACGTACTGTAGTACGTCGGTCGTGCGCACGACATCGAGGAAGCGTTCGAAAGAACGGCTATCGGTTACGAGGGCGGGTGTTTCGAGAAGGCGACCGCAGCAGTTACAGGACGAATGAAAATAGCGGTAACGACCCGACACCTTGTGGCGTAACACGAAACCATAGCTTACGTTTATTTTAAACGCATTCTTTCGTTCGCTAAACATAACCCTCAGACGCGGTTCGAGCACCCGCGTGCTCGTACAGGCGGTCATGCGATAGTTGTAGCGGGACTGTACGACACCGATCGCTACCGACGTCTCTATGCTACGTCGATGCTCGTCCACGACGCGTTGAAGAGCATCGGCTGATGGCGGCGGCGGCGGTGGTGGATTATCATCGGGCGGTAACGACACCGCCGGATGACCGCACCCGTCCCTCAGGTGTCGTAGCATCACGGCGCGCGTACTGTACGTTACGCCGCATTTCGGACACTCTCGTCGCTTTATGCATAGCGCGTCATCGCCGCATCGTTTCGAACTCTTAGCGTGTCGCTCTAACGTCGACTGTTTCAAGAAATAAGCACCGCATTTCAGACATTGCCACCTAGTAGTAGTAGGCGGCATACTTTTTTGTGCTGCTACCTTTTCGAATACCTCTATTTATAACGAGGTACGGACATGCGCAGTGAGTGCGTGGGGTTTGGTGGTGTTAGGTAACGAGGGTGGTGGTTTTGTTAAGTAACGGGGTGGTGGTTTTGTTAAGTAACGACTAATGATATTGAGATACGGGACACACGTGATGTGGTGTTAGGTGCGTATGGGGTGGTGGTTTTGTTAAGTGGGGTGGCGGCTTTGTTAAGTAAGGTACCACGTGGTGTGGTGTTAGGTGCGTATGGGGTGGCGGTTTTGTTAAGTATAGGGGTGGTGATTTTAACGGACATGCGCAGTGAGTGCGTGGGGGTTTTGTTAGGTAACGGGGTGGTGGTTTTGTTAAGTAACGGGGTGGTGGTTTTGTTAAGTAACGACTAATGAGGTACGGGACACACGTGGTGTGGTGTTAGGTGCGTATGGGGTGGTGGTTTTGTTAAGTAACGACTAATGAGGTACCACGTGGTATGGTGTTAGGTGCGTATGGGGTGGCGGTTTTGTTAAGCATAGGGGGTGATTTTGTTAAGTGTGTGTGTGTGTGTGTGTGTGTGTGTGTGTGTGTGTGTGTGTGTGTGTGTGTACGTGTGTGTGTACGTGTGTGTGTGTGTGTGTGTGTGTGTGTACGTGTGTACGTGTGTGTGTGTGTGTGTGTGTGTGTGTGTACGTGTGTGTGTGTGTGTGTGTGTGTGTGTGTGTGTGTGTGTGTGTGTGTGTGTGTGTGTGTGTGTGTGTGTGTGTGCGTTTTAACTCGGAAACGGAACGGCCCTTTTCAACGTTTTATTAAGCGTGCCGTACAACGAAAAAGCGATATTAAGCAAATCAGCATAATAGGCAGTAATGTTCATTTGATTTAAAGGCCGCTTCTGCACTGTATGTAGACGTGCACTGCCGATTCTAGGCGAGCGCGATTGATGAATTCGCGCCAATTCGTGCCGAGAAGCCAGTCGGATACAAACTGTACCAAATACAGTTCCCCAGCTCGCCCCGGTTGTTGTCCGTGCGCCTTCACGTGTAGTAACTGCACCAGACGTATGAAGGTTGGTATCAGTGAGCGCTGCAGACACGATTCCAACACTACGTTGAAGTGTTGCGTGACGAGTTCGGCTACGTTGTCGTAGCGCCGTGCGTACTCGCGAGTAGGTCGACCCGCCCGATAGCCGACCATATGCACGTACGGACATCCCTCATTAACTTCGCAAACACCGCATCGATCGCGCGCCGTCTCCAATATCAGCTCACCGAGATGCTCAGCGAGAAGGGACATCGCATGTCGTTCATAGCGACAGGCCACCTGACCCCGCCCCGGTTCGACGACGCGTCGTTGCATCACGTCCGACGGCGCTGTCTTCCAACAACACGACGGCACAATCTGGTGTAAACTATCGTAAGGCGGTGGTGCACCAAGCGCTTCCTCAATGATAGCATCCAAGGCGCTATCGACGTCGCCCGCGCATCCCTACAGCACAAAAGCAGGTGCCTACAAACACACATTACACTTCCCACGGCGATCGTGCGCACGTTCAGGCCGTCGCACTCTCTACAAAACACATTATTATCATTAATCCGCCTCTTTTTCTGCGTTAACACGAGCCAGCAACGCGGCGTCTTTCCTCTCACTATCCAGCACCGAACGATCGAGCAGTGTTTGTACGAACACGGCAACTTCGGCGTACCTCGCACGCATCCGTTCATTATTGGCTAACATTTCCAGCAGAACTCGCCGCACCTCCTGTAGACATACAACAAAAATAAATGTCATGTTTTATATAGGATGAGCACCGTTCTATTTCGTAGCTCCTCTAGTAGGCTCTCTTTGCTTCGTAAGCTGAACACCAGGCCATTACGTAATTTTCCACTATCTCGTCTAGTAAGCGCGCAGCTTCGTCACTGGTCGGTTTACTAGTTAGCAACGCCGTCACCAGCGGGGCCTCCTAGAACACAAGAAACCCATTACTCATCAACGGCTCTCCTCAGTGTACGCACCGTATACGACGGCTCACCTTCCCAGGTAGTCTTACGAACACTGAGCTGTACTTTAGTGCCAGCCAACTCAAGTACAGTATCGCGAAGTTCCTCCTCGTTTACCTCCACCAAGTAATCAGCCCGGTACTCAACCAGCTTTGCCATTTGCGTGTCAAACAACGTCAGCCACATTTCATCTTCTTCGTCATCTCCATCTCGAATCATGACACGCAAAGCAAAGTAATTTTTTACCATATCAGGTTCCCCGTGGGTTCGACATAACATCACGCCGTCTGTGTTTTGATATAGCTTGCGTCGACATTGGGAACATCCCCTGTACGTGCATTTATCACGATAACTCACAGCCTCGATATAGGCCGAAGTCTTAAGCTTATACACACCGTTCTTAGAACAGGCCAGTTCCCTTACACTCACCAAGGTAGCCTGTGATGACGTTGCAGCGCTGCATTCCCGCTCAAGCGAGGCCCGTCTAGACGGCGGTGCCTCCAACGCCGCCTCTTCAGCCCCTCGTTTACGCCCAAGCGAGGACGCTATAACCAACACGGGTCTCTTAGCAGCCGGTGTGGTCACTTCCGCAGGCGGTTGTTGTTGACTTCCGCTCGCCTTACACGCTTGTTTGCGCATCGCCTTCATCTTTTTCAACGGTGTAGTCATCTCGTTATGGTCGGCCATTCTCGAGGTGGCAGAACTTCTACGGCTGTTGCTGCTGAAATCAGTCAGACCACTTGCATTATACCGCATACAAAATTTTCCACCGCTTTATATAAGCACCATACGGCGCATGCGTACTTAACGCATACCCCCCTAATCGACGTTTCTATTACAACGCATAACCGCCTAGTATCCGATGACTTTTATTTCCGGAAAAAAATCAGACGGTCATGTAGTGCGTTCGTTGACAAACGTTTATTTACAGCCAATTTTTCTACAATAACCACACCACTTAATTCCCTACACGCCACTGATCCCACACAACGCTTAAATTCATACTTTTAAAGCGTCGTTTACGTTTTGGAAAAAGCATTGTTCGCGCTTCACATTCCTTTCACGATAAGCTCCCCCATTAGCGTCACAGCTGTTTTGCGTCACCATCCGATTTCTAGCCCAGCGCCAAGAAAAAAATTACACGGTCACTTTAGTGCGTCCTGCGTTAAATGTTACTTTCACATCGAATTTTTCTATTATTAACACTCCACAACATACTTGATCCCTAACTAAGAGGACGCAACGGTTCATTTTTGGCATTTAAACGTTCGTTTATTGATATTTTTATATCTTTCCTTTCACTGTTTTTACGTAACTTTTGCGCATGCGCTCTTAACACATACCTAACGTTACACAACAACGCCCCCGGTCTCCGTTCAGTCTTTGTCATGGCCACCTCCCGAGCGCTCGCTACACCAACAACTGCCGCTGCAAAAGAACAAAGGTACTTCTTATTTTCATATAACTCTTATTTCTTCATTTACATATTAAACTATAAGTTTATTTTAGTGGTTATTTTCTTTTCCTATTACCCCGATTTATAATTTCTTCTTTAATTATTTCTTAGATCTGTCAGTTTTAAAATACATTTCGTTTTCAAAACTTCCCTTTTCATATATGACAGAGGTCATTTTCATATAACTCTTATTTCTTCATTTACATATTAAACTATAAGTTTATTTTAGTGGTTATTTTCTTTTCCTATTACCCCGATTTATAATTTCTTCTTTAATAATTTCTTAGATCTGTCAGTTTTAAATACATTTCGTTTTCAAAACTTCCCTTTTCATATATGACAGAGGTCATTTCTATTCACAGTTATCATAACAAAAAAAAAAAAAATATTCATTATCTACTACATGGCAGACGTGCTAGTTACTTTTCCGGGGGTTGTAACTTACTATTTTCATATTTTATTTACTGCTATTTAATACTTTCGTTCTTTTATTTATTTTTTCCTATACACTTCACTTATTTACCAAATGATTCATTCACAGAAACCACCTACGACGCGCCGTCATTCTACCAACACGCGCGTACTTGGACATGACCGTTCCCCTCTGTCGAGTTACCGGGGTGCCACGACCGCCAACACCCGAGGAGGATTCGTTGGACGCCACCGGGCCGGCGTTGACGGAGGCCGACCCTAACATAGCCAGCCCGACCACAGTCGATCAGCCCGACGGCCTCATGACTTCTTTCACCATACTCGGGGCAAATGGATCGTGGTACACACCCCCACCCGTCGATGAACTATTTGAAAGACATGGTTTTAATGAGCTATCATTAACACCGATAGATGCATCTACAGCGTTGCAACGTCGCCGTAATGCAGCTCGTATGCGATCTGCTCAATTACCGTGCTTGGGACATTCCGACAGCACACCGCCAATTTCACGCCACCGTCGTGCTGTCCCTCAATAAATTACACCGTTCACGTTCACTCGTTTTCTATTACCTATAAGTTACCGTTGCTTACAGCTTTTTTAAAATTATATATCCCACTCGTTTCGTTTTGCTAGCATAATAAACATACCGTCATTCCGCATCCATTTGTCCACCGCTTAACACGCCGCTACCTCGATAAACCAAGCCGCTGATTATCGCTTTAAACGCACGCATAAGCGCTGTTTCCACAAAGCCAACCAGTTTATTTCAGCATCATTACAAATCCGGCTAACAAAGTCCCAGCCGTAGATCTATTTTCAGCCGCCCCTATCTAGGCCGACCGGCCGCGTCTCAACTTTCACCACTGCCGCCTATCCAGGGTACAGCGGCTAATCTCGTTCACACTGGGTTTAGTGCATTCGTACCCACGGTGATTTTATCGTAACCACGGTGGTTTTAACATAACCACATTGGTTTCTGCTATATCCCCGTATCGTAACTAGGGATGCTGTTATTATATTATTCGCTAGATGGCGTTATCACGTAACTAGGGACGCTATTATTATTCGCTAGATGGCGTTATCCCGTAACTAGGGACGCCGTAACTAAGGACGCCGTAACTAGGACGTTGTTATTAACCACTAGAGGGCGCTTTTCAGTCACAAAAAGTGACAGGCCATCAATCACGTTTTTTATAAGTATGTTCCCGATTTCTCTCAGGTTACACAAAACCCTTTGATCTTTTTTTTATAAGTATGTTCCCGATTTTGATAAGGACGTTTTTTATGCACGTAGTTAGGTCTAAAAAGGGGCGGGGCGAGCGTGTGCCTTGTCTCTATACTACTAGCGGTAATGGCGACAGCCTCGACGTTGGCAACGCACGGAAATGTCAGGAACAACGCTGTGATACCTTTCCACTGCAGGTAATGTCACGTCACATCCATTAACGAGGAATTGTACTCGCAAGACACTCATTAATGATTCAGTCCACACTCTAGTATCTCCTCGCTCCTGACATGGTTTGTCCTAACACCCTTCAATTATTACCAACTATGCCACCGTGAGTTATCTCGGCGGTATTTTAAAATAAACATTATATTATGTTATATTGTGTTCCTGAATATAGCAAATTGAATATTTAGATAGAAGAATAATTTGTCAAGATGTCCTCAAGATATTCAGTATTTTGCGATAGAAATAGCAACTATTTGGCTAACATTCGACTATGGTGCTAAATTGTAACACAAGAAGTTTTAATAAGTAAAGATCATGTAAAGATAATGCTAAGCATAAGTTACTTATCAGTTACTTTGCAGGGGCGGACACAAAAAGCTAGTCTAGGGTATAGGGGAACAAAAACCTCATATGGCGGCCGAACCAAATGGTGTAGACAATTTGTTGTGCATTTGTTAATATTGTAAACAACAACGATTAATAAAGATGATATATTTTTAATGATTCCATGTCACCTGTTGTGGGCTGCGGGGCGGGTGCGTGCTGACTTTTGACTAATTACTGCGGGGCGGGGCGGGGCGGGGCGGAGCGGGGCGGGGCGGGGCGGGTTGCGGGCCAAGTTACTGCGGGGTGGGGCGGGCTGCGGGCTAGGATGTGGACAAATATGCGGGGCGGGGCGGGCTGCGGGTTGAGTTGTACTATGCGGGGCGGGCTGCGGGTCAAATGACATAGTTGCGGGGCGGGTGCGGGCTCAGATTTCCAGCCCGCGCAGGGCTTTAGTGTCTACAGGACAGTTTTGTGCAGCCATAAAGTGTACAAACAACTTTCGAAAGTGTCCTGAAAAGAGTTTTTTTAGATTCCCGAAAGAAGCAGACAGGTAAGTGAATAGTAGCTTTCACAAAGAAACATTCACGGGAACATAAATATGATATTATTATAGATTGGTATTTTGGGCAATACTGTAATGTTTGTATAGTTATAGTTGGTGTCTTTCACTTCACACTCGGTTAATTGTAACAACGCTGGTCATACCGCGATTTGTCAAGACATAATGATTTGGATTTAAGTCATTACACTCACATAACGAATCAGTAAATTATACAGTACACATTGATGCAAACCGTTTCAATTATACTGTAACTGGTGGGGACACAAATCGTGCGTCCTAATATTTTATTCCGTTCTTTATCAAAAACCTAATCAAATTCTTCCGTATTATATCCATGTGCAAGTTGATGAGGTTTATGACTCATTTCGTTCCATATTTGTGCATGTTTTAGGGCTGAGAAGTGGCTGGTAAACTGCAGGAGGGATTATCGGAATGGGAAAGATGCACCATAACACAAAACGGTGTGTTATGCTCCGACCATTTTGAGAACAGCCAATTTATGAATGCTAAAACAACCGTCGTTTCAAACAGGGTGGTGACATACAGAATAGAAAGACCCTGAAATCCAGGCTTGCATAACAAGTCACAGTCAAATATCTACTGAAAATGATCAAACAGTTGGTTTTGTACCATAGGGTGTCTTTGTTTGATCTCGGAGCGCTGGCCTGGCTGGCGAATGTGTAAAATAAACAACTTGAATCATTTATTATTTTGGTGTGATTCCTATTGCATGTACTCTACCAGTCAATTATTTAACTGAGTACTGAAATTAAGTTATATATATATATACATATATATATATATATACATCTTCTTGGATTTGCTGCGAATAGTATATTACGGTGGATGTAGCTAACAGCTATACATGTAGTTTTTTATTTATACATGCATATAAGATCAATCCAGTGATATCACATACATATAGCAGTTTGATTTATGAAGTTCAGTTAGTATACACATTGACTAAATATATAACATATTAATTATACTAAAACATTTCCAATATATAAGTATTAAACATTGACTATTTATTATGTGTAAATGGATCTAAATGACATGCAGTGTGAAGACAGTAACTTCATGATGCAGTGAAAAGAAATCCTGAAAATAATTGGTACACTTGAACAACGTATTGCATGAAACGTATTGCATGTTAAATGGATCAAACAAGTACGTGGAATTACAACTAGGTGGTGCTCTCCCTATAGTTCATGACAAAGTACTCCTAATTTTGTGTCAACGGGTCTGTCAAAGGTTGAGCTAAATTTGAAACAATCACTTCAAATAGAAAATAACTCGTATTTTACATGTTATTTAAAACCGTAAATGATTAATAATAAACACATTATTTTGTTCAATGTTGTGAAATGACAGGTTGGATATATGAATGCTCACATTGGGTAATAGGCTAATATTAGTGCTTTTTCTAAAGGAATATTGGGTCCAGTCAGCGGGCCCCGTGCTTTTGTTTTACGCGCTGTCCCACGCTCCCCGCTAGGGGCGCTAGTGGTATTTCTTGTCACGGCCTGCCTACACGGCGAGTTAGATATCTTTCCGTAGGTATAGAATCGTTAGTGTAACTCGCGATCACACCAAACGCACAGTTTGTTCCGATCCTACGCAGTTCGTTGTACCAGGTCACAATATCTTCACCGGCCCGCTGTTTCTGTGAATGAAATGTACGTCGCTTATACGGTACATTTACTCTGGGCTTGTAGTAATTTCCGTTCATTTGTAGAACTGGCGCTACTTTTTATCGATCGTCATCATCAGTCCACAGGTGATTTTGCCAGATGTCTTTCGCACTGTCACTGACAACAACGTACTCACTCGTGTCCGTTCTGCCTTTTCGTTCAGATCCGTGGCGACTTCATATTCCATCCAGGCGCATTTCCATCGACGCGAATTCGCGGCGATTACCGCGTCGATATGCTGCGGCGGTGGTATATTTGTACATAAATATTACTGGGCCTAGTCGCATTACGATTAAGTAGAGCCGATGGCGGTGGTGTGGCAATGACCGGATCCCTCACATAACGGAGTATAGCTGATCTGTTGACACAATTCCCTAGAGCTTATAATTCAGCAATCCAGATTACGTAATCCAGTCACGGTAGGTCACTTCCTGACACCATGTAACGGTATTGCTTGCATATAACTGAATAGTATACAAACAAAACGTCATGATCATGCATGTTTATTACGTAGCTATCTAGCTACATGTGCGCACCGATCTAACCATAAACAGCGCCCACTACTATAATATTATATGCTAATATACTGTCCATGTGGGCACTGCCTCCAGTCCTGGAATCAGTTGGGGTATCTCGTGACAATCTCGTGACACCCTATAGGCTCGCAAAAACAACTGGCGACAGAACCAAATTCATATTTCATATTGGGTATGCAGGGTATCCCGAGCTTCAGCACGACTCCGAGGGGGGGGGTGCTGTTAGAACATATTTTTTGCGGCGACGTTCATCATTTCAGAACGTCTAGGAGGCACGTAAGGGAGACACATATAGAAACGCGCGCGCTACTCTAGCGCAGCCAAACTGTAGCGCGGCCAAATCTCAAAGGGCTAGGGAGCACGTGCCCCCTGGTACCCTGGACCGTCTTTGGCAAAGGTGGTAACAAAACGGAATTATTTGGCATATTGTGCTTTTATTGAATATTTGTTAAGTCTATCACATATCTGGTTGAATATATTTACAAAACGTCAAACTTACTATATGAAAGAGCATTTGCCACTGGACTACATTTCAGTACAGGTTAATAATTTAATATTAACTGATATAATGGTACTAATTTGCTTTGATTGACGGGATGTTTTCCCTATGCATGTACGCATGACGAAATGTACGTGTCCAATAAAAGGATTGTAACAGCAGTACACATACACATACACACCGATTCAATCAAATGAATGATATAAAACCTTTAAGAATAATATTTGTGTTCCTGGGTACCCGTCTGACCCTGTTAAATGTAACTGACTACACGTTCTTACGAAATGAGAAGGAATTCTGAGGAAAATACATAATTTATTTGCGACTCAAAACTTGTGTAAATTCAAGCACAAGGACCAGCATCGGTCTTTGTTGCCCATCTCAATGTCTAGTTATGAAACTACCTGAAATATTTCTTTCTAACATCAGTTTCAATAAATTGTGAGTGGCGTCTTCGCAACAACAAAAACAAAGATTGTTTTTGTAACTACCTTCAACATTTTAAATTAAGAAACTATTCAAAATGGCAATCTGTCCTATCTCCTTACCCTAGTATGTAAAAAACCAAACATAATATAATTCCGAAAGATATAAACAAATACTACATTAGTGTATACTTCTTTAAAAACAAATACTATATTAGTGTATACTTCTTTATCCCCCCTAGTATTACTATTTATTTATATATTGTTCTTAATACTATACTAAATATGTTAAAAGTATACGACATGCCAAATTCATTTTTATAAACCGGAAATATTGCGGAAAATATCGAGTTTTGACACATCAATCTAAGAAGAATAAATGCATACCCAGAATCGTTTCCAGAATCTTGTTTGGCAAGCAATGACACAAACAATACTTAGCTTCTACGTTATCTGACCCATGCAGTATTACTATTTGAACATCACACCAAGACACCGCTACGGGTAACTGACTTCACGGTCTGAGTTTCATGGTTACTTTCTTGAGAGAATAGTGATGGCCATGCCACGGGTACCACTCGATTCCGTCAGCGTATGAAGTGTGGTGCCCTCTAAGGTACAGACCGTTCAAGTTGGCAGAATGGCAGCGCCCGTACCACCAGCCACCCTTGAATAAGGAGGAACAGTGATCTTCACCATGCGAATCGTTGTCACGATCGTGTGTGCTAAATGCCTGACCATCGCATTCTCTAAGTCCACCATCACCTACAAGAAAAACGGTCTGAAAGTTTTTTTTGTTTTGTCGGAACAACGACACGTGAATTATGACTTATCTATCTCCTCAACATGGCGCTCACTGTTCAATCCCATCTAGATTAATTAATTAATGTTTCTAGTGTCATTCCATTGACACTGGCCATATTCCGTTCCCTACAAGGCTTTCCTATCTAAGTATAATATGCATATCCAACTGCCTACTAAATTATCTCATCACCAGAAATACCGAGCTTTCGTAGACGCTAGGTTCGTGCCAATCGCCCGCGTTAAATGACATATCTAATTGTTTTTGTCGCAGCGCAACGCAATGATTGATTTTTGTTGCAACACGCAGCCAATTAAAGCATCGCCTGCACATCGTACGATCAGTACACGCGTAAAAGACACATTTAAGTCATATATTCATCGCACATGCTTACAAAACGTTTTTATCAGAATTCACTACTACATCAGGCATGAGTAATATAATCCTTACTTTTGCTTTGAGATATCGGAATTAGTGGAATATGTTATGTTTATGGTATTTCGATTTTTTCTTGAATCCAGAATGAATTAGTTGATAATGTAGTAATCTTTCTACTTCACAGCCATATACTATCCATATTTTTCTCTAAATATCTAGTGAAAATAGTAGAGTAAATTGCATAGTAACACCAATAAATATGTTTCCTTTTCTTAATTTAGGATTTTTTTTAGTTATGTGCTTTGAAGAGGACACATTTATTTTTTAAGATTATTAATGAATGTCATAATCAAACGTGGACAAAAACTATTGTATATTATGAACATCAATGTAATTTGAATGTGAATACCTTTTTACAAATTTGCTGTTATTAATATTCTCCATTTATAATTTCAATAATTAAACACTAAAGTTAAAACTACTTATATATTTAAAATGAATTCCCATGATTCTACAAACGTGATGCTATATAGTAGTCATTTTGTAGAGCAAATTTAAGCTCCAATGTTGTAACATAAGTGAGAGAAGAAACATTTATTAACTCAGTCTTTGAAGCACCCGAACATTTAAAGGAACGTCGTATATCCGCTAACCAGGATCAGTTACCGGTTAATAGTCATTATAATACATAGTTATTAGCAAGACATGTCATGTCGTGTGCGTATAGACCGTATGAACCAAAGACATCAACGGTAGGGACGTCAGGCTCTGCAATAAATGATAATGAGAGGCAAGAGAGAGTATTATTTTTACTATATCTATCTGACTATTGACAGATATTTCGAATATTTCGTGGGTTGAAATACAAATTGCGTAAAATTTTTCGGGCTATTAAACGACAGTTGACGTATTTATTTTAGTAGAAGAACAGCATGTATATGCATAGAAGTCAGAACGAGTTGTATATCGGGGTCTGAGCCGGAACTTCAGCACCCGCTGCTGTCGGGCATTACTTTCGACCCGTGGATTTTTCAAATTCACAACATTCTGGAATGTTTGAATGAGTAACATATATCGTACCTTTACAATAATTTCAATCTACTTTCCAGACCACAATGAAACCAACATTTTACTTCCAATTGCCTTGAAACTTCATGTGTTGGTGCTACGTTGTGCTGGCAACTAGCGTGCATGTCGGCATCTGACCGATATATGCCAGCATTTCATATAGGCGTTTGAAAATGCTGGTTACTGAAGTTATTTAACCTATTACTACTATTTAAGATCAGCACTACCAACACAGGACTAATCCTTCAAGCATAGGATGTTAGCAAAAATTTTCTCCGATTACGAGGATATTTTCATACTTTATGCCGAAGATGCCGAAAATGTCGAAGATGCTGAAGATGCCGAAGATGCCGAAGATACCTACGGACCGAATGCCAGTCCGACAAATGACCGGTCTGCTCTAACATTTCACATACACCTACCTACTTCCGAACATATATTATTACATTCGTAATAAAGTTTACGTAAATGCTTCTTATGCTGTAATTCGAGTTCTAGTTTTTTTCCAGCGCTCGACAACGTTCTATTAACTGACTAGTCTATATTTTTGTGCTTACAATGTAATGGTCTTATGGAGTCTCATTCAACTAGTCAGTCTTTTTCAGAACATTATCGCCAAACTGACATGCCGGCACTGAGGGTGGTCACTGCCAGGTGCTTGTCATCCTCAATGGTTCTTTTATGTCCCAAATTGAGACGGGACCGACATTAACGTGATCTCCGAGTCACGAGGGCTACACAGTCCCCAATGATGAGAGTCAGGTTTTCACACCAACTATCATGCCTGCCCGGTCCGGGTTTCGAACTCAGAGAGCTGGCATGCCATGTTCTAACCACTACACTAGCCGCGCTCCCTAATTGTGAGATCACATAAAACAATTATCTTGTGTTTCAAACAAATACTGGTTTTGTGTCATTTGTATCATGTGTAGAGTTTCTAAAATAAATGTTCCTACAACTTAAAGGGTCTCTCATTTTATTTCAGGAATATTTAATGTGTCTGAAGTTATTTAATCGGTTACTGCTATTTAGAGCCTACAGTACCAACGAAGGACTAATCATTCAAGCAGGTTAACCAAATCATTTCTCCGATTTAGACTATATGTTCACAGTATATATGCCACAAATACCTACAGATTAAATGCCGGGTCTGCAAATGACCAGTCTGCGGCAGCATGTCGTATATATATATATAGGTTTTTGAACGAGCCATTTCCTAGATATCCGATATGTTGCTGCCACTTACATTGCAAACATAGGACTAATCATTCAAGTATAGGGTGTTAACAAATTTTTTTTCTCCGATGTCGATGATATTTTCACATTATATACTGAAGATTCCTACGAATCAGATGTGGGGTTGGCAAGTCACCGGTCTTCGCAAGCATTTCATATATAGGCTTTTGACCGTGCTAATTCCTTAAGATATTCGACCTTTTGCTGCCATTTTACATTGCAAACATAGGCAAATCATTCAAAAATGTATCCGACTTTTATGATTTTGTCACAGTATATGCAGACGATACCCACGGATCAGATCGGCAAATGTGGTTGGGTGCTTTCCTCGCGTGCCATGCGCATTTGTTTTGGGCGCGTAATGCAAATTAATATCGCAGCCGCGCGCGGGAAGGCTACTGCGGTGACGCACGAGTAATTGGTTTGTCTCGGTATTTATGGTAATGTACTTTTCCCCCAGTACCATTCGACTTCAGAATTCTCTCACTCAACAGAATATTAGCCTAAACATCCTATATATTTCAATACATTAAAACATCAACATGTTCTAGACACCAAGCTCTTGTGCACTAATTTATGTTTATATAAAAGTTAGTTGTGTTTATTATAGTTCCTGTTCGCCTGCCAACCTCTATCCTCAGCAAGTTGAGGCTAGGCGTTATACCAAAAGAAGAAGAAAAAAGATCTACATAGATGCTGAACCAGGGTTGATCGCTATCATCCTGCAGTTCGGTTATCCCAGAAAACTGCCTCCTATTACCGATAAGCTTACAGACATAAGGATAAGCACAACCCGTCTATAATTAGTATTTCCAGAACAAGTGCCTAAACTATGGCGGATGTACCTTCCTTGTCGCTTCAGTGTCAGCAAGTGAATCTGATTTATCTTAATTTTTTAAGTTTATATACAGCTATGTTATCAGTGGCGTAGGCAGGATTTTGTTTTGGAGAGGGCCATGCCATCCGGCATTCAAGCAAGCAGTGGGTAGAGGGATATGACACACGCACACACGCACGCGCGCACACACACACACACACACACACACACACACACACACACACACACACACACACACACACACACACACACACACACACACACACACACTCACACATGCATACATATATATATATATATACATACATACATACGTGTGTGTGTGTGTGTGTGTGTGTGTGTGTGTGTGTGTGTGTGTGTGTGTGTGCGTGCGCGTATGTGTGTGTGAGTGTGTGTGTGTGTGTGTGTGTGTGTGTGTGTGTGTGTGTGTGTGTGTGTGTGTGTGTGTGTGTGTGTGTGTGTGTGTGTGTGTGTGTGTGTGTGTGTGTGTGTGTGTGTGTGTGTGTGTGTGTGTGTGTGTGTGTGATGAGGCTCTGGCGTTCAACCAATAACTTCACAACAAAACCGTACCGCGGCGGCGGCGGCGGCGGCGTCGAGTGAGCTTCATAAAAATGTCCGTGTCATGTCATGTGTAACATTGTAAATTCATGATACGAAGGTCCGACTACCCAGAGGAAAATCGACTAGAAAAATAGCCTTGGCGGCAACTTGCAACTTGATCTTAGTCCAGTAACTAATCATCTTGCAGGGCAACTATCATTTTGCATCCTTGTTGATATATCAATAGGCATTAGATTTAAATAGATTGCCACCCAGAGAATTAACTCTAGGCAGGTGGACAAGGAAGCCCTTTGGCCTATTGAGAGTCCAACCCTTTTATCTATGTGTATCCCGCCCTTCTGAGGTATGTGTCGATTTTATTTTAAACATATTCACGCTACTAGCACCCACACAATCAGCAGGTAATCTGTTCCATTCATTTACAGTCCTTTGTGAAAATGAGAACTTTCTTATATCTAATCTACATTGTTCCTTTGCTAATGCAAGTTCATGTCCTCTAGTCCTTCTATCTTTTTTAACTGAGAAAAAAATATTTCTATCAATATTTTCATAGCCATTTATTATTTTAAACACTTCTATCTGATCTCCTCTCAATCTCCTGGTCTCTAGTGTTGTTAAGCCGCATTTTTAGGCGTATTTCGTAACTAAGATCTCTCAGTTTTGGTATCATTTTAGTTGCTCTCCTCTGCACTCTTTCTAGCATATCTATGTCCTTCCTGCGATAAGGCCTCCACGCTTGAATACAACATTCTAAATGAGGCCTAACTATTGTTTTGTACAGCGGTATTATTAGCTCTTTTCCTTATACGTTATGTTTCGCCTAATTAATCCAAGGATTTGATTTCCCTTTGAATCAGCAATTCCGCACTGCTCTGAAACCTTCATATCAGCACTAATGGTTAACCCTAAGTCCTTTTCTTTTACTTAGTACAGTATCCCCCATTGTATATTCTACCTCTTCATTTTCATGCCGTGTGTGGAGGCATTTACATTTCCCAAAATTGAACAGCATTTGTCACTTTTCAGACCATTTGATCAACCTGTCAAGATCATCTTGTAAATGCTGTCTATCTCCGTCACATTTAATCCTTCTAAACACTTTTGTATCATCCGCAAATTTCAACACCTTGCTTGTTATTTCATCATCCAATTCGTGGATATATATTAAGAATAATATGGGTCCTAGTACTGATCCATGTGGTACCCCACTCAATACCGATTTCCAGTTTGAAGCCTCCCCATCAACTACTACACGTTGTCTTCTGTCAATCAGCCATTTTTCTATCCAGTTTATTATACCATTTCCTATGCCATGGGCCTTTAGTTTAAGCAATAATCTTTGATGTGGTACTTTGTCGAAAGCTTTTTGAAAATCTAAGTAGACGATATCTACTGGTAATCCCTCATCTACCCACTTAGTGATGTCTTCAAAAAAACATAACATATTTGTTAAGCATTACCTCGCTTAAAAAAAAAAATTGAGATGGGTTTATCAAGTTTTGTTTAACAAGAAAATCCACCATGTGATCTTTAATTAGTCTTTCTAATAATTTGCAAATCACTGATGCTTAACTCACTGATCTATAGTTCTCTGACTTGTTTCTCGAACCTTTTTAAATAACGGTATAATATTTGCCTCTTTCCATTCTAAAGGAACCACTCCCTCTTCTAATGACACATTGAAAACTGTTGCAAGCGGTACGCTAATTTGTTCTACAATTTCCAAAAGTAGTTTGGCCTGAATCCCATCCACTCCAGGTGATTTATTATCCTTCATAGCCCTTATTTTCTTAGCTACCATTTCCGGGGTTACAATTAATTGTCCTAAATAGTTTGAATCTGTCCCCTTGAACTTAGCCTCTGGTACTGGCAGTGAACTAATATCTCCTCTGGTAAACACTGAACTAAAGTACTCATTCAGGTCTTCTGCCATAAGAATCCCTCTGATATTATATTTCCAGCACTATCTTCTAGAGGACCGACCTTATCTTGAACTTTCTGTTTGCTTCGAACATACGCATACAAACTCTTGCTGTCATGTTTTATATTACTAGCTAATTGTTGTTCATAGCTTCTCTTTGAATTTCTAATTTCAGCTGTAGCTTGGTTAAGTGCTTCTTTATAACTGTTGTAGTCTTCATCATTTCCAGTACATCTATATGACTTCCACATCATTTGTTTATACTTAATTTTTCTAATGGCTTCTTTCGATAAGTGTTTCTTTTTGGACCGTTTCCCTTGTTTTTGAAGGGTATAAATTTATCGACTATGCACTTAATTTCACTCTTTAATATATTCCAGCATTCTGTTGCTGTCTTATTTTTCAGTGTGTTATTCCAGTCAATCTTTGCTAAATATTTCCTCATGTCCTTATACCTTCCTTTGTGGAAATTTCTCCTATGCTGCTTTTTACTATTCCTTTCTGATTTTACTTTGATGGTAAATTGTATCTAGTTATGATCGCTACTCCCCAGTGGCTCACATATCTTGACATTGTCAACTAATTCATTCTGTGAGGACAAAACTATGTCTAACACATTCTCACCCCTGGTTGGTTCTAGCACATGTTGAGAAAGGAAAGCATCTTGAACTAAAACTAAAAACTTGTGGTCCTCACTCCCCATACTCTGTAGAGATTTCCATTGTATATGCCCGTGGCTAAAATCCCCCATAATAATACAGTTCCGTTTGCTTACTTCCCTTATAGCGTTTTGTATTTTTTCTTTCTCTTCTATGCTTATGTTTGGACTTCGATAAATTAACCCAACTGTTAACGATAAGTTTCCTGTAACTATGTTACACCAAACAGCTTCTTCACAATCTGCTTCTCTTTCTAATGTTATTTCATCAGCATGGATAGATTCTTTAATATATAAAATAACTCCACCTCCCTTTCTTCCTATTCTATCTTTCCTAAACATTACATATCCTCTCAGTCCCAATTCGGCATCTGATATATCGGTGGTGGTCCAGGATTCGGTTATACCTATTATGTGAGGGTCAATATCTTCTAGCATAATGTTTAGTTAATTTATTTTGTTTACTATACTCCTTGCATTTTAACGAACACATTTATATCCAGCTTCACAAGAGTTTTTCAGACCGTTCTTTGCTGATTTATTTGTGCTTTCTTTATCTATGCCTCCAGTTTCAGGCTTTTCTGTGAGTCCCCCTGCGAATCTAGTTTAACTAGATGCAACCTATCCCATTGTCAACATATCGCAGCAGGTTCTCTGAGAAAACTGCTGCCCCCTTTCCACTAAGATGGAGGCCATCTCTCATGTACATATCTTCCCTCCCAACAAAGTATCCCCATAAATCTGTGAATCCCACCTCCTCTCCTTCACACATCTGCTCAACTAGTGCGTTGATCGCCATCCTCTTGCAGTTTCTATACGTTGCCCCCCTTCCTCCCATTACTGGCAAAATTCCTGAGAGAATAACCTGTTCAACTCTTGTCTTCTTTAGCCTTCTCACTCTCTATACTTCTGTACTACCCCAGTTGTTCCCTCCCTGTCTGCATTATTTGTTCCTACATATACCAGTATAGACCCCCCTTGCCATGTCCCAATACCTTCTCTACCCTGTCAGTCACATGTTCAATCCTAGCCCCCGGTAGACAAACAACGACGTCCTTCCCCTTGCTCAGTGTCTTGTCCGTCTTTCTCATAATGGAGTCGCCCATAAACACCCTCTCTTTCCTCCTTGCCCCCTCACGGCCTTAGAGTAGCTCCTTCTTCGGTTTGCATCTGTCTGGTTGTTGTCTTTTCCCCCTGTCGTCTTCTTTCCTGTCACATTCTCTTCCGATCCATTCTTTCCTGTCGCTTTTTCTCTTGTCACCTTGCATCCTATCAGCATCCTATCAGCGTCTCTTCTATCACATTTGCGCTCACTTCCTTTCGTCCCTTCATCTTTCCTCCCATCTCATTTTCTTTTCTCCTCTCCCGTCCCATCTTCCTTCCCTCCTTCTCTACGGTCACTTTCTCCCCTGTCACCTTCCCGCTTGTCACATTTTCTGTTGTCGATTTGCCAATTTCTTCCCCTCCAATCACCTTCCCTCCTCTCAATTTTCTCATTTTTCTTGCCACTGCTATTCTCCTTCAGTCTTGCAGTATTCTCACCTCTCTCCCTGTCGTCTCTCGCCATTCGACCTGCCTCCTTGCTAATTCCCATCTCCATTCCCTTCACAATATCTGTCAAACTAACTATCTCCTTCTGCAGACACTCCACCTTCCAACACCCAATGCACTGAAAGGTGAATCATTCCTCCTTGGTTTCTGCCCACGACTTCCCACAGCCGGACAATGCAAAATCTACCCAGCTGTGGCAGTGATCGCACACCAAGTGTCGCTTTGCCTTGACTTGCCGCTTGCAAGGCGCCATATCCTGATCAGAATTTATTTAATAACTTAACTAACTTAGTCTTTATAAAGACTGTTTCCTGTGTACTACAGCCACTTTAAGTTACAGATTTCAATTACACAGCCGTCTATTTATCCTGTCACGAACGCTAACATTACCGGTAGTGACCTATTTTAAATACAATCAATTACGTTACGTTAGGTTGCTTTATTTATTTAGGTTACGCCGCCCGACTATCGCCTTTGCTTAATTTTAACAACAATGCTACCTAATCAAAATATCTAGCAGGTACTGGCTTACACAGATATTATCTTATATAAGTAGTTTGATGGTTGTTACTTTATCTCCTATATATTCTACCACATAATCAGGTTTGTTAAATCTTGTTTACAACTTATCGAAGGCTAAGTTACCCTATTATCACTCACTATACTAAGGTTTTCTAAAATACTTTAATTAACTAACTTTAAGCACAACTGCTACTCAATATATGTTTACTGCAACTTTATGAATGATATTAAGGCAAGAATAATACTTATCAATCAGTAATTCCACTTGTTTATCAACTTTTCTGCACCACCAATGTTTACGATCTATCTCCGCCAAATATAGCCGCGAAGCTCTGTCAGCAAGCACATTGTGAATGATTACATTTTCGTTGCCCTTTCACCTCTTGGGCTGCAGCCTGCTGGATGCTTACCGCCTACGGCAGAAGTGGCGAATTCCTCCACTTTGGGTAACTCAATCCCATTTGAATGATGACAAATTTCTTTGTTAAAGACTAGGAAGTCCTACACGGGCACCATTACAACCTCTGCACGTTGTCACTCTATGAATCAAGCAACCAGTCATAGGTCCTCAGTCCCCTACCCATCTAATGTTCCGGGATTGGGGGGGGGCATGGCTCTCTTGCACCCCCTCTGGCTACGCCACTGTATGTTATACATGACTATTCTAAACTTTACTTTACCTGAGACCTGTTTTCTTACTTGTGACAGAACTAATCAGTAAACATATTTGTCATTTCCATGCAGGTGTTATTTATATTTTACTTCTAACTTTCCCAACCATATCTATTTATTTCGTCTCTGTTCGAGTTAGGTGAATTTTAAAAGACATTCTAGTATAGCAATACCAGCCGAATACATCAACTAAGCGTATTATCGCTCGATTTACCTTGACCTTTTTATTACAGACATGTCAGTAACTATCATAATATATAATTACCAAATCTAAACTATAGCTCAATCCAACTCATTCACCACGTATATTTGCAGCAAATGTACTTACATAATATAACAGAGACAAATGTAAAACGTGTAATTATTAACCGCATTGACGGAGTTCAAAGGACAAACATACACGTATACCTACCTGCGGATCCGTCGTATAATCCCAGAGTCAATCTGTATTTGAAACGTTCTGACTCAACCTCGACTTTCGAGTAAACCACGTATCTCTTCTCGTTCTCGAAGTCTTCCAAATCCACCCTCAGCTCATAGCGTTTGTTAAAGGTTAGGTCACGGAGATAATCGTTGCCTGCAAAGAATATACACCTAAGCGCATACGTACTCGTATATGCGCACGTATACACATGCAAACAGGCGCACGTACAGGCACGTACGCACACTCAGGTACGCACTCGCACGTACGCACTCGTACACGCATGTACACACACGCGCGCGGACACACACACGCGCGCGGACACACACACACACACACGCACGCACACACACGCACGCACACACGCACACACACACACACACACACACACACATGGTAGGCATTGTTTTGAAACGTAAAACACAGACGAAGAGTAATGGATATCATTATTTGAAATCAAGTTACATTTCCACATAAGCGAGATTTTTATTTACCCACCTAGCCAGAATTCACCAGAAATATTGCCGAAGCCTCTCTTGTAAGTGTTCCAGTCACGAATGAAGTTGACGGAACCATCCTGGCGACGCTGGAACACCTACAACCAGCACTGTATCAACTTGCTTTTATGCGTACGCAAGCTTAAGTCTGTGTTCTAATATACATGTACCCGTCATTTAACCGAATATACTATCATTAGCATATTGACAGAATATAATGCCAACATAACGATGCGAGCTGTGCAGACATATATTAAAGAATATGTAGCGTCACTCCCTTTTAGTTAAAAGCCATTTCAACACAGGTTTGTTTTTCAGAAATAACTACCAAACGTTACTGGACGCACACCTCAACACGGTTTCTTAACCCCTGGGTCGCGACCCAAAATTGGGTTGCCAAGCCGTTTTCAGTGGGTCGTCAAATGTTTTCAGTGTTAAGTGACTGTCCGAACGTTCCTTTGTTATCCCTCTTGTCCGTACCAAATGGATGGGAGACAAATAATTTACACAACATTTTATCTAAATATTAGATAATAATATAACACAACATTTCGAATTCACACAACCTGTGTCATTCATTGATCGTTTTGGTTGCTTTTGGTATGGACAAATCATATTTTGTTGGATGCCGCCGGAAATGCAACTTGCGCACCTGAATGAAAATAGGTTTTCGATTCATTTCATATCGAAACGTTCAACATAGACTTTCACGTACAAATGAAGCTTTAACCAGCATGTACAGGCGTATATTGGATTGTTTGCATTATAACCATCACCTGTAGGTATTAGGCCTAAGATGAAAATTAGTGGAATATCCTTCAAACATTTTTTAAATCGTACAAAATTCCCGACCCCTATTCGCAGTATTTGCTTTAGCGTTACAAAACATTACCATAAATACCGAGCTTTCGTAGACGCTAGGTTCGTGCCAATTGTTTTTGTCGCAGCGCAACGCACTAATCGTGTTTTGTGTGGCAACACGCAGCCAACTAAAGCATCGCCTGCACGTCGTACGATCGGTACACGCGTAAAAGACACATTTAAGTCATATATTCATCGCACGCGCTTACAATAACATTTTATCAGAATTCACTACTACATCAGACATGAGTAATATAATCCTTACTGTTGCTTTGAGATATTGGAATTAGTGGAATATGTTATGCATATGGTATTTAAATTTTTTATTTGAATCAAAAATAAATTAGTTGATAATATAGTAAAACTTTCTATTTCACAGCCATGTACTGTCCATATTTGTTCTAAATATCTAGTGAAAATACCAGAGTAAATTACATAGTAACACCAATAAAAATGGTTCCTTTTCTTAACTTAGGAATGTTTTAGTTATGTGCTTTGAAAAGGACGCTTTTCAAATGTCTTAACCAAAAGTGGACAAAAAACGAATGTATATTATGAACATCAATGTTATTTTAATGTTAATATCTTTAAAAAAAAATTATGTTATTATTATTGTCCATTTATAATTTCAATAATTGAACACTAAAATTAAAACTACTTATATACTTAAAAATGAATTCCCATGATTTTACAAACGTGATGCTGTACAGTAGTCATTTTGTAGAGCAAATTTAAGCTCCAATGTTGTAACATAAGTGAGAGGAGAATTATTTATTAACTCAGTCTTTGAAGCACCTTAGCATTTAAAGGAACGATCAATTACCGGTTAATTGTCATTATAATACATAGTTATTAGCAAGACCTGTCATTCCGTGTGTGTAAGGACCGTGGGAACCCAACACATCAACGGTAGGAACGTTTGGCTCTGCAAGACCTGTCATGTCGTGTGTGTAAAGACCGTGGGTAATAATAATAATAATAATAATAAGATAACTTCTATTGCGCCTAAATCCTTGGAAACCAAGCTCAGAGGCGCATCAAAACAAAAGGGTTGGTCAATCTCAAAGTCCATAAGTAGTTTTCCAGTTGTGAACAGATGGGTCAAGGCGCTAGGGAGCTACGGTGGATAAGCAAGGTTGTAAAGATACGTTTTTAAATGACGACGGAATTTTGTAATATTTTCAACTGATCTAACACTAAGAGGAAGCATATTCCAAAGAGTTGGTGCAGCAACAGAAAAAGCCCTAGTTCCAATGTTAGTGTTGACTCTAGGAACAAAAAGTAGGTCAGAACTAGATGATCGAAGCTGGATAGATTTTCTTACAGGAGTAAGCAATAAATGCAAATAAGATGGTTGCTTATTGGACAGTGCCTGGTATGTAATGGTACAGATCTGAAATATTATACGATATCGTACAGGAAGCCAATGTAAAGACTTCAAAAGTGGCACAGAGCGAGAAAAACGAGGGAATCTTGTAACTACTCTTGCTAGACAATTTTGGACACGCTGAAGTTTTGTGATATCCTTGCTAGCGATATTATAAAGGAGGGAATTGCAATAGTCAAGTCTGCTGCTAACAAGCGCTGTTGCAACAGTCTTAGCAACAGAAAATGACATATACCGGCGAATACGGCGAAGATCACGAATATGATAAAAACAGCAGCGACATGTTTGAGATATATGTTGTCGGAAATTGAAGTTACTATCAAAGATTACTCCTAGATTCCGCACCGAGGTTGCTGGCGTGATGTACTGATTCAAAATACGCGTAGGGAAAAAACCATCCAGTTTACAACGCTGCATTGGAGTACCAATAATGATCAATTCAGTTTTATTTGCATTTCATTTCAACTTGCTGTCAGTCATCCAATGGAAGATATCTTGAAGGCAATCACTAAGTTGGTTAAGGGAGCGATTTGTATCCGGGGTAGCCAACGAAATGTAGATCTGAGTATCATCAGCATAAAGATGATGATCTAAGTTATGTCTTTGTATAACAGAGCTTAGTGGCGTGGTGTAAAGAGTAAAAAGCAAAGGCCCAAGAACAGAACCCTGGGGAACACCAAATAAAGCCGAACACATCAACGGTAGGGACGTCTGGCTCTGCAAGACCTGTCATGTCGTGTGTGTAAAGACCGTGGGTACCGAACACATCAACGGTAGGGACGTCTGGCTCTGCAAGACCTGTCATGTCGTGTGTGTAAAGACCGTGGGTACCAAACACATCAACGGTAGGGACGTCTGGCTCTGCAAGACCTGTCATGTCGTGTGTGTAAAGACCGTGGGTACCGAACACATCAACGGTAGGGACGTCTGGCTCTGAAATAAACGATAATGAGAGGCAACAGCGAGTATTATTTTACTATATCTATCTGACTGTTGACAGATATTTCGAATATTCCGTGGGGTGAAATGCAAATTGCGTACAGTGTTTCGGGCTATTAAACGACAGTTGATGGACTAAATGCATAGAAGTCGGAACGTGTTGTATATCGGGGTCAGAGCCGGAACTTCAGCACCCGCTGCTGTCGGGCATTACTTAAAGCCACTCGAAATATTGGTGGGTTTAGCCCCCACAACCCCTTCCGACTCCTATGGAGTTTATGAATGAGTAACATATATTGTACCTTTACAATAATTGCAACCTACCTTCCAGACAACCACGAATCTAACATTTTACTTCCAATTGTCTTGAAACTGCATGTGTTGGTGTTACAGTGTGCTGCCAACTAGTGTGCATGTCGGCAACTGACCGACATATGCAAGCATTTCATATAGGCGTTATCTAATCTATTACTTCTATTTAGGGTCAATACTATCAACATAGGACTAATCCTTCATGCATAGGATGTTAAAAAAGTGTTCTCCGATTACGATGATATTTTCACATTTTATGCCGAAGATGCCGAATATACCTACGGATCGAATACCGGGCCGACAGATGACCGGTCTGCGCTAGCATTTCACACACATGTACCTACTTCTGAACATATATGTGAAACCTTCATAATAAAGTTTACGTAAATGCTTCTTATGCTGTAATTATGAGATCACATAAAATAATCGTCTTGTGTTATCAGACAAATACTGGTTTTGTGTCATTTGTATCATGACATGTGTACAGTTTCTAAAATAAATTGTCCTACACCTTAAAGGGTCTCTCATTTTATTTCAGATATATAATGTGTCTGATGTTATCTTATTGGTTACTGTTATTTACAACCTACACTACCAACGTAGGACTAATCACTCAAACAGGTTAACCAAACCATTGATCCGATTTACACTATATTTTCACAGATACCTACAGTTTGAATGCCGGGTCAGCAAATGACCAGTCTGCGGCAGCATGTCATATATAGGCTTTTGAACGTGCCATTTCCTAGATATCCGATCGTTTGCTGCCACTTACATTGCAAACATAGGACTAATCATTCAAGTAAAGGGTGTTAACAAAAACAAACAAAAATTATGTTCACATTATATGCTGAAGATACCTACGGATCAGATGTGGGGTCGGCAAATGACCGGTCTGCGCAAACATTTCATATATAGGCTTTTGAACGTGCTATTTCCTTAAAATATTCGATCTTTTGCTGCCATTTTACATTGCAAACATAGGCAAATCATTCACGCATAGGATGTTAAAACTGTGTCCGATTTTGATGAATTTGTCACAGTAAATGCAGAAGATACCCACGGATCAGATGTGTGGTTGGCAAATGTGGTTGGGTGCTATCCTCGCGTGCCATGCGCGTTTGTCAAGGAATGGAAATAAATATTTCCGCCGCGAGCTGGAAGGGTGCAGCGGTGACGCATGCGTAATTGGTTTGTCTCGGTATTTCTACTAATGCACTTGTCCTCATTTTACACAACAAATCAACGAAAGTTGCTGGTTTGATGACTCCTAGCTATGAGATCAGCAAGCACGTTTAATCAATGCTCTAATTTTATTCATTTATTATATATTATTAATATTTATTTTATCATTATTTTTTTATTGATCACAGGAAGCTATGCGATGCCAAGCCAGTTCCGCGACCGGTTGCAGCCAAAAAGGTTAAGGACCGCTGTTTTAAACCGTAACATGTTTTTCGAGGGTGTAAAAGATGGATTGCGTTCGTACCAGCCAGCCGCCGCCGTCCGTCTCCATGTCGCAGTAAACGGGAATGAATTTCTTCGCACGGCTCAAGTAAATGGTGTAAACTCCGCTCGTGGCGTGGCCTTGCCTCAACACGTCCGCGCAGTCTTGTATAGTCCGTCTGAACACTGCGACACAATATATACAATGTGCCTGTATATCGCATGATTTTAAGTTCATCACTTTAAGTAGGTCATTACGTAAAGGAAATCCGCATCCCTGTCTTAACATTTCACTGAACCACTGTACGGAGACAACAATACCGCGAGGTGTGTGTGTTTGTGTGTGTGTGTGTGTGTGTGTGTGTGTGTGTGTGTGTGTGTGTGTGTGCGCGTGTGCGCGTACGTGCGAGCATGCATGCATGTATGTGTAATTATTAATAACTTCCATGCGTAGCACGTGAATTTGTTACACATAACGAATTTATTTTCGTTGTTTTACGTCGTTTTATAATTAAGAATACTCACAGGTATATAGTCGATGAACCAATGTAGCTCTAAATCCAAATTAATAGGTCGCATGCTTTAAACCGTATACGTAACATACTAATAACACTACTTACTTTCGTCATATTTCGCTACGCTGTCCTCGTATTTCGCCAGGCTGTCTTCATGCTTTGCAATTTTGTCTTTCATTGACTCGATTGTTTCCAGCTGTTCGCTAAGCTGTTGCCGCAACCACTGAGCCGTTCTAGCTACTCCAGTTTCATCCTGGTCGCGAAAATACGTGTCCGTCGGCTGGCAGTGTATCGAATCTTGACGCACAACTAACATAACCAGAAGACTAATGATTGCTGTAGACATGGCTAAGTAACGATGAACTCCACAGACACCCTGAACCAGCTTATTGTTATATAAGTATAACTTTATTTGACAGGTTAGCCAACGAACTTCCTGTGTGTCTTACGACATGCGTTGTACGTCCGGGTAACAAATGGGTCATGCTAAACCCTTTTTCTAAAACATACCATAAATAAACGTCCGGGTATCGTCGGTTGGATTTAGGGACAGCTATGAAGCGTCAATTAAAGGGAAACCCAAGGAAATGGCGTGGGCCTATAAAGGAGTTAATATAATATTACCGTTTGCAACTACAATCATCAATATCTCGCCTGTGATTTACTCAGAATTTATTTTTAAAGTGGGAGATTATAGTGAAATCTTAGTTTACGACGGCTGACATTTTGAGACATGTCCCCTATACTTGGCCAATAACCGTATAGAGCTTGTTTAACTGTGAGGCTGCGGCAACGCGTCGAATACCCCATTTCATAGACATGTACACGAACATAATACTAATACTAATAATGATAATACTAATAATAATCATCGCCATCGCCATCGTCATCATCATCATCGTCATCGTCATCGTCATCATCATCATCATCATCATCATCATCATCATCATCATCGTCATCATCATCATCATCATCATCATCGTCATCATCATCATCATCATCATCATCATCATCATCGTCATCATCATATGATATATCCAGTATTGTTTTTAACATTTACTGGAATAAACGAACCTTTTTAATAAAGATTGAACTTGGCGTTTTTCTGTTTTCTTTAATCATACGTAAAACGTTACTGTCACTTCACTAGTATCATCGCGTGTTTGTTCTATCTACGCCACGTACAATAAAGTATATTAAAAAGGAAATGAAATGCAGCTGTTTCATGCTACATATTGAAATATATACTATATAAGTATACATTAATGGTAACAGAAACGTAATCATTTATAAGACAAACTGAAAAAAACGATTTTGTTCGATGCCTAAATCGTCGCTATAGAGCACTGCGTATCGTCATCTTTGTTCCAAACGAGTGGTTTGATTTACTCCTATCTAATCCATGTTAAATTTCGTTTTTTTTGGTTTACTTCATTAATAGACATTTATGTGCGAAAACAAAGATATGGTGCCCTATTATGCACGATAGGTGTTCTATAGGTCAACAAATAATTTGTATACGCGTTCGAAATAAAAAGGTGAAATTAAATGGCAACGATTTATAACCAATGAAAACGTTGTTAACGTCGCACTTCCCGAACGAAGATTTTAGCTGCCAGAAGGGGGCAGTGCTTTCAAAGCAAAGGTCAGAATATTAGATGCGCGCGCATACCGGGACTACTTTTATTTTGTTGTTGACAAAGACGTCGAAGGATTTTGGTAGAGACGAGTTATTAAGTGATTTGTTAAACTTCCGTATCACTTTGGGAGAAAATGGATACGACAGATGAAGACTCCAGTTCGACTTGTCACTCGGAAATTACGGTTGGTACGGTTGACACACACAAAGTCAAAAGGCCTGTGCCATACGGGTGATACGGGTTTCACCCAGTGTGCTATCCACGGTCCGATAATGTCCGGCCCCGGGTCAGGTTCAGTTGTGGGAGTCGGACAGTGACAGTTGGTCTATCGACGACGAAGACATTACGCGACTTAATAATGTCGCATGGTGTTTGTGTGGACACTGCGTCCCAATGTCGACACACATCGAGTCGCTGTACTGTAGGGAGATAGCTGTCGTACAGCACCGTATGACAGACCTTGCAAATGCCTGCATTACCGACTATGTGTATGAGTGATGACTTCGAAACGGTTTGAACCACAGGGCGGTGTTGGAACTTGGAAGTCGGTCTGTTGTCATTGTATGATTTGCGTGCAGACTCGTTGATTCGACCAATAGCTAGTAGGTAAGTACTACGTAGTTCAACAGGTATCGAATAATTATTCTAGCAATAACTATTTCAAACTTAAATAGAGCAATTATACTTGTTCCCACCTCAAATGTTCAGGTTCATTCTGTCTTCGTAAAATACTATGTCTATGATTTTCTTCAAACCATTTTTGATCATTTTCTTAATAAACATGCTTTTATTCTTGACAGGACGTGTGCATCCTTTTTATACAGTTGTTTAATTCCTTTTTAAAAGTGTTCAAGCAACTTGCTTAATTTATACAAAAATGTAGACAGGAGTTTTTAATATAATAAAAATGTTATATATATGTGTGTGTGTTATCAAGACCACATCATAAAATGGAGTTTTACAATCATAATTATTACAGCCCTTCACAAATAAATGAACCAATTCACTGAATTCATGATGCGATATTGATAAAACAAAGTTTTGCCAATATAACAATAATTAGAAGATAGCGGTTGTTTATTATCAACTAATGCAAATAAATGAACTTTCAGAACATATCGATTGATTCGATTAGCGCATAACGTCACTTCACGTTGTGGTCAAGGGAGAGACTTGGGAAAGGCAACAGACGTGTTATAGCAGCCTGCACTGTATCCAGAAGCGAATGGAGTTCATGAAAATTTCAGCTATGGACATTGCACTATACAGGTGAGTGTACAGTAAAAATAAAAACCACGGACAAGTAAGATTAGATTGACCAAAAGGTAGAATGAATTACTTGGTGCCTTCTTATCCAATTTTTTGCAACAACAATGTGATCTGTAGTGTCTTGCATGTCCCTGTTCATAATTCGATTTGTAATACTGAAGCCAACATGAAATATATCAACAGTTTATTCACATGGAGAAACAATTCACAAATAAATAAGACTACATGGCAGACTGTGCCAATAGTCAAATTCACACACCAGTTTTCAGTGTTTCTTTCAGTTGATTCACTTCACACTGTGACACATTTTAATCTAACTATTACAATTTGGGTCTGTGCCAGTCCTGTGCACATATAGTCCACCAATAAGTAACACGTTTATTGATGATATGGGCCATCATTATGATCAAATATTGTGATAAAAAAATTAATACATACAAAATATTCCATTACAGTTCCAGTTTTACATATTTGTGGGTTTCAACTTTCAACACTAGGGGCATCTGTCAAGAAAACAAGTACTTATTATTCAAGATACAGATTCAAAGCTTGTAGTACTAGTTTCAAAATCTATCAAGTGCCTCCAAATGGATTCATTTAGATTTATGGCACTATATAAGTGTTCTTTTTATAATTAAGTACTTTGTGAGATGTTGTTTTGTGATAATGTCAAATGTAATACTAACAATGAAGTATGAATAGATAAAAAAAAAACGTATAGCTGAATCCTTTGCTGCTTCATTAGTTTGTAGCACACAGTGTGATGTTTGAGAAATGGTGGTCTGTTGCAAAAAAACTCACTATAAGTAACATGTTTGGACTTGGTTAAATTATTCCAGTAAATTACATATACCCAAAGTTCCCTACATCGAATAGTGTCTAATAAAACACATTGCATACCACAACTAGGATACAAGCTTTCAAGTGGGTCTTCCTTACTTTAGGAGGTCCTATACAGTAGTGAGAATGCACTTTGCCTAAAACGTTTATCTATTTCAGCCAGTAACAAACAATGTTATTTAAGCATAGAAATCCATTTTCATTTGAAATTGGATGTCATATCAATTTGGTGGCACTAAACCAAATTGATACAGATACAACTAGTTTTCTTTAAAGCGGGTTCTTTGCTTTGCCACAGCCTCCTCTTTTGCTGGTTTTTCGATGCCTGCATGCTCTGCTAGAGTTACCTCCTTACTCGATGTCGCAACTTGGAGCATACTTCACAGCTTTGGGCTACTCATGCATCTAGCTGCAATGCCCTCTAGAATTTTTCCTCTGAAGCTGTAGTCCTTTGATGCCATAACTTTCTTCACTACATACTCAGCAGACTTTGAATACTGCAGCTGATACCGTAGCTTGTTGTCTGCTGTTTTCACCATTTCCCGCTGATTGAACAAATGATAAATATAAAATCAGTATAACAATAGAAATATCTGAAGAATAGCTGGCTATAGCTGTAACATGCACACAGTAAACCAAACAGCTTGCTTGTATGCTCTCTCTCTTGAAATCAAACGGCTAATGTCATTTTTAATCGGTTCCTAATTCTACCATCATTTTCTATTTCTACTTCCAAGGAATTCCACAATATATTCAAATATTTATTGCTGAATCATATATATATATATATATAATTTATATATAATGATGTTTATATTTACTGTATTATATATGCATAAATTTATATTTCAATAAGCAATTCCAAAGCATACCATTCCAATTCGATTTATATAATAAATTATAATTAAACAATTCAAGTAACAGTAAACAGATGTCCTCAATTATAATTATTTTATCTGTTGTTTTCACGCATACTCTTGTGCAGTGAGATTGTATTTTCATAACTGTATTCCTAACATTGTTTTGCTATTGAGTACAGGCAGGGGTTTTCAACCATTTCAGTTTATTTCCTAATGCACTGCTGGATTTCTAAAGTGTGCAGCTTTGTCAAGCAACTGATACATTATTTTGTAACATCAAATGTCAACACTGTTGATGAATGATATCACAAGCCTTACCTTGTATTTGTGTTTTGGTCAATGGTGGCCAAGTGGAGTCGGGCTATGATGCCTTGACGGCTGAAGTTGGGTGCATACTTGATGAGGAAGAGGGCGTGTAAGCTCTCCAATTCACCAGTGTTAACGCACTTCTTAACGCTCTCTATATCATACAGTAGGCGGCAGTAGCCTTCTGGACAGTGAAGGCTTCTGTACCTTCAGTGAGCCATGGTGTTGTTTTTACTGCTTGTTGTTTATACGTTGCATGACTGCACCACCGGTACAACTCTGCACCCGCTGTCCATGAATGGGAATTCCTGATGTGATAGAGGAGCGAGATCCACATCGCCTTCTTCAAGCGGGGATCACCATCACAAGCTGATGCACAATACCACAGGTGGTTGGCAATTGCGCCTATCGAAGGACAGCTTCAACTTGTTTGGCAGACAACAACCTTTGTTTCTTGGTAGTCCTCTAACAAAGTCTTTCTAATGCTGGGATGTCTGTCAGTGGCAAGTGTGATGGGATCTTCACCCCGTGGTCAGTCAGGTTGTCTAAGCAGCGTTTCAAGCCCTCCACTTCCATCCAGTAACTGTTCTTGACCTCTGTGACCCGAAAAGTTTCTTGAGCAATAATGAGTTGGCTGTCAGTGTCCATGATGAAGTGAATGCCAAATGTAGAGTTGTGTCCTGGATTGTCATATCTTGCATCGCCTGATGCGACCACGCTTTGTCTGACCAGCATGATGGCCTCTGAATGGCATGTCCACATGTCCTCTATCTCTGGCAGTATGTATGCCCACTGTATGTTGTAGCACTGGCGGGGTGACAAGGCGCATAGGTTCATTAGGTTGACCAAATTGTACACAGTGAATGAATGTCCAGTCTGGAAGAGGACGCTTGGTGTCAACAAGTTACTCTCATAAATGTTACCAATCTTGGGTTGCGCGTGCCACATGAACGAGTGGCCATCAACACATTCTGTGGTCACAGCCACTGCAAATCCATCCAGTCACTGTGATGCTAGGCTAAGTGGTTTATTGCAGTTTGGTGTTTTAGCAGGTGCAGAAAAGTAAAATTATGTTTTTTTCACAAATGGCAAACTTTTTCTCTTTCCCATTAGTGTAAGAACAGCTTGAGTCATCATTAGTGATATTGCTGTCACCTGTTACAACATATTCTGCATCACTCGTTTCAATGTTTCTCTTCTCACTGTTGCAGACAGAATCGTCTGAAGATGGCGATAGTGAGACTGGGATATCCGAAGGGTCGTCTACATTGACAGAATTGTCATGGTCAGGGTCAGTCGGAGAAAGCGTGCTGGACTGCGATGGCAACTTTGCATACCCATGGTCATGATGAATGTTCAATGGAAAACACTATTGTCTGTATTAACTACTGCATCGACAAAGTGTCGCACTGGCGACACGACCACCGGCTTCCTTTATATTTTGACACTACAAGTCGATGGCGTGGCAGCACTACAAGTGACATTTGTATTACCATGAGGGACAATGTCATCTCGCGTACTAAATCCTTCGCAGGATCCTTCGAAGCTTGTGCTCGGTGTTGTTTTTGGATACTTCCGTCATATATTATGAACAAAATGAGACAATCTTGCAAATAGTCATTAAAATTGGAGCACAAGTGCGATTTACAAGTGACTTTTTCAACGTTTTAGTGGATATATGTGTGTTATCTTTAATTTTCATGATTAAAATGCATGTGCACTCAAATGTGTTTAACATTTGAACTTTGTAAATACAAAATATATATTGATTAATCTTTGTGGCTTTTTCCTGTGACGTTATTTCCTTTTTTCTTAGGCTTCAAAAGTCAATAAATTAAATACAATGTCCTTGTTATTAAAAGCATACATTGGTGTTTGCAGTCATGCAATCTATATCAGAAAAAAACTTGGAATGAAAGCATGCTTGCTAAATTGTCGCCTCCAAACTGGAGCCTCAATTCAGGGTCCATTGTTACAAGCCAATATTTGAGACACATAAATTAGTACTAGGCCTACATGGTGATTAACTTTAATTGACTGGTGTGAACCTACTTACTATGCCAATAACTAATTATATCAGATATGACTATAGTGTTTTGTTGTATGCTATTGACTGTAACGTAAACAAATATTTTTAAGGATTTAAATACTTGTAATGTCACTTATTTAATAATTCCAATAGCAATGCCTACAATACATGATTGACAGGGCTTGGACTTGGTCCGGACTGTGACTAATATATGACGACGTTTCGTAATATATGACGACATTTCGCAAAACGTTATACTGGCTACGGTTGCTAACATTTATTTTTGTAATTATTTTAAAAGTTATTTTCCCCTTATTTCCCCACCAGCAACTAAGTCGATAACATAGACTCGTAGATGTAGACGTTGCGGTATTCCGACGTAGCAACACGCCGGCACAAATTGCTGTAAATTAAATCGGCGGATTACAAGCACTCATTATTCCCAATTATATCATAGTATTCACACGTATTTGTACTTTATTACATTCACATTTCTTAGTACATTTCAATTTCGCATACGTCATATTTGTATATATGCAGACTTTGAAATAGAACTGTGGGACTATATAGTAGTCGTAATGATACCTAACGGAACTCGTGAGTGCCGAGTCACCTTGGCAACAACAAGCTGGTTTCGGCTTGTCATTTCTTACGCGCCGTTTCACCCTCCAAATAAGGCAATGATGTCGAGCTTCCAGGTCGATTTCGCTTAATTTTACTTCATCGGTGCATAGTTATATGTAAACAAATCGACTGGAGATGGACCTGTGACTTTAACCAAGAATTATGTTTTGACGTTCAATGTCTTTTTATGCTCGTCACTTTCGTATTTAGAATCGGCGTTCGAAAGTGACTACCGCAGACTTTTGCCAATCTTGCCGCCGGCGAACACGCCAAATTCATTATCTATAACTTGTTTTTTTTCTGTTGGAACCCTTCTGTGGAAGTATGTGAAAAGTTGCTTACTAACATTTATAGTATATCCAGTAGCCACGCAGTGCAATAAATTGTTCTGTTTTTATGTGTTTGTATGCGTTTCGTCGGTTTTTCTGAGAGCTATGCTGTGTCGCCTATCGAATTGCTGTATACAGCTTTGGGAGACATCTCGCCAATCAAACCGGATGTACAACCACACGCTCCTGGAGCATGATGGCGGCGCCCTGTGCCGATAGTAGCTACGTTTGAAAAATTATTTAAATAATAATAAATAATAATAATAACTTTATTTATACACTAAAATCCAAAGTAGAACTCTGTTCAGTAGTGTTGACAATAGTCGTTAGAAATTATAAGAAATAAATATAATAAAAATAATACAAGTAAAACATATAAATACAAGACTGAACTAGAGAAATTAAATCAAAGATAATATTGATGTAAATTATATTATATATCATACGTAGTAAAAATAAGTATATATATAAATACATAACTATATAAAACAACTATATAGTAAATTGCGAGATAAATATATTATAAATATATAGATATGAGTTAATTAATAAGTAACTACAGTAATACATTATTAGTTTCAATTAAAATGTCAGATAAAAAATAAATATGTGGTATGACGACTAAAGTATAAAATTATGACGGCTAAACATTAAAAGCAAGTTTAAAATAGTGTGTTTTAAGACGAGCTTTAAATGTGTCTATGCACTGTATCAGTATTTTCCTGGAGAGATCTGCTGTGTAATCATATTACGGACAAATTGCGTGAATAATCACCAGACCGGACATTGCGGTTGCATGACGAACATCAGCCGGACACGAATATAATATGACATGTATACTGTTATTTAGCAGTGCACAAAGAGCATGTGATTTGTGCTTTCATCGACTAATTTACTAGGCAAACATTTTTGCAAACGCGAGGCAAGTCATTTATCAGAAAACCTAGATCGCGTATTAGAGTTGGCGCACAGATGAATGACACCGGGTGTTATTTATAAGACACTGGTTTCCGACGTCAATACTGAATACAGCAATTAGGGCTAACTAGCAAAAATGTCTGTCACATGACGGAATGCCTTGGCAATTAATAGTCGTATTTACTAAATGTAAGACAAACACGCAGTATCGTTACTTAATCACCATAACGCGCTCGCAGATACTCGTTGTTTGTTAAAAATGACGAAGGTCGGAGAGAATGCGAAGTTCACACCCATCGATAGGCCCTGGTCGTGATAGGGTAGAATTTTAAAATAGTATTGTTACTCTACTGATATGAGGGTAGGCATAATCATTACAGTGTCAGCGTCTACTCCATGTTGTCAAGTTTATGACGCAGGGGCCGTTTTCCCGAAGTACTTGTCCTAAATTAATCCCCGAATGTTTGCCGCTTAAGGTTCAAGCCAGCTATAAGAAAAACGTTCATCTACCCGCAAACGCAAACTCAATTATTAGTAGATTTGGAATGTTTCCGTGTCTTAATCTAATATCAATATGACGAGTACATAGCAAGTTATGCGTAACTTTGATGGTGTATGTTTCCTCCATATGTAGGCCATAAGAATCCTCGTAAGTTGTAGAGTACATAGCAAGTTATGCGTAACTTTGATGGTGTATGTTTCCTCCATATGTAGACCTTAAGAATCCTCGTAAGTTGTAGAGTACATAGCAAGTTATGCGTAACTTTGATGGTGTATGTTTCCTCCATATGTAGGCCATAAGAATCCTCTTAAGTTGTAGAGTACATAGCAATTTATGCGTAACTTTGATGGTGTATGTTTCCTCCATATGTAGGCCATAAGAATCCTCTTAAGTTGTAGAGTACATAGCAAGTTATGCGTAACTTTGATGGTGTATGTTTCCTCCATATGTAGGCCATAAGAATCCTCGTAAGTTGTAGAGTACATAGCAAGTTATGCGTAACTTTGATGGTGTATGCTTCCTCCATATGTAGGCCATAAGAATCCTCTTAAGTTGTAGAGTACATAGCAAGTTATGCGTAACTTTGATGGTGTATGTTTCCTCCATATGTAGGCCATAAGAATCCTCTTAAGTTGTAGAGTACATAGCAAGTTATGCGTAACTTTGATGGTGTATGTTTCCTCCATATGTAGGCCATAAGAATCCTCTTATGTTGTAGAGTACATAGCAAGTTATGCGTAACTTTGATGGTGTATGTTTCCTCCATATGTAGGCCATAAGAATCCTCGTAAGTTGTAGAGTACATAGCAAGTTATGCGTAACTTTGATGGTGTATGTTTCCTCCATATGTAGGCCATAAGAATCCTCGTAAGTTGTAGAGTACATAGCAAGTTATGCGTAACTTTGATGATGTATGTTTCCTCCATATGTAGGCCATAAGAATCCTCGTAAGTTGTAGAGTACATAGCAAGTTATGCGTAACTTTGATGGTGTATGTTTCCTCCATATGTAGGCCATGAGAATCCTCGTAAGTTGTAGAGTACATAGCAAGTTATGCGTAACTTTGATGGTGTATGTTTCCTCCATATGTAGGCCATGAGAATCCTCGTAAGTTGTAGAGTACATAGCAAGTTATGCGTAACTTTGATGGTGTATGTTTCCTCCATATGTAGGCCATAAGAATCCTCGTAAGTTGTAGAGTACATAGCAAGTTATGCGTAACTTTGATGGTGTATGTTTCCTCCATATGTAGGCCATAAGAATCCTCGTAAGTTGTAGAGTACATAGCAAGTTATGCGTAACTTTGATGGTGTATGTTTCCTCCATATGTAGGCCATGAGAATCCTCGTAAGTTGTAGAGTACATAGCAAGTTATGCGTAACTTTGATGGTGTGTGTTTCCTCTATATGTAGGCCATGAGAATCCTCGTAAGTTGTAGAGTACATAGCAAGTTATGCGTAACTTTGATGGTGTATGTTTCCTTCATATGTAGGCCATAAGAATCCTCGTAAGTTGTAGAGTACATAGCAAGTTATGCGTAACTTTGATGGTGTATGTTTCCTCCATATGTAGGCCATAAGAATCCTCTTAAGTTGTAGAGTACATAGCAAGTTATGCGTAAATTTGATGGTGTATGTTTCCTCCATATGTAGGCCATAAGAATCCTCGTAAGTTGTAGAGTACATAGCAAGTTATGCGTAACTTTGATGGTGTATGTTTCCTCCATATAAGGCCATAAGAATCCTCGTAAGTTGTAGAGTACATAGCAAGTTATGCGTAACTTTGATGGTGTATGTTTCCTCCATATGTAGGCCATAAGAATCCTCGTAAGTTGTAGTTATGTTCGTACCTGATATGTGTGTGCTCAACTACACTGGGGTCTTCCATGAACTATGTCACGCTTGGGGGGACTAAGGGTCTGCGTGACGATGCGTTACATCGGGACATGGGGTCAGGATTTCTGGGCAAACGTTACATAACGATTAAAACGAAAACGTTTATCTCTTGTTATTGGAATGATAACAATAATTGCTACGCCAGTTGCAATCAGATGTGACAACATTAAACGGCGGTGAACGTTCAGGCTCGTTTGAACAGGTGAGTCTTTAGGAGTCTTTTCAAGTGGTGTAAAGAATCACATTTGTGCATATCTTGGGGAAAATTGTTCCACAGGTGAGGAGCAGCGATGGAGACGGCACGATCACCGTACTGGCGGAGATGTGCACTGCGTACACTCAGTAGAGAATCTGATGACGATCGCAACGTTTTGCTGGGCTGGTAGAAGTGGAGCAGGTCTGTGATGTAGCTCGGCGCAAGCAGATGAAGGGCTTTGAACGTCATCAGTAATGGCCAATGAGAGCCTCTAGGGTGGGTGTTATGTGATCATAGCGACTGGCTGTGACTACAACGCCTCATTCTGGACACTCTGCAGCTTGTCCAGTAGCTGATCAGGTACACCGTAAAGTAGGCCATTTCCATAGTCCAGTCACGATATGACGAGGGAGTGAACCAGGAGTTCAGTGGCATGTCGTGTCATTCAATCTCTGATGGAACGATTTTGATGTAGATGAAAGCATGCTACCTGGCACAGTTTCTACATTTGCGATTTCATGCTGAGCTCACTGTCAAACATCACTCCAAGGAGCGATGAACTTTCCTTTATTATCCCTCTTGTCCGTACCAAATGGATGGTAGACAAATAATGTACACAACATTTTATCTAAATATTATATACTAATATAACTCAACAGTTCGAATTCATACGACCTTTGCCATTCATTGATCGTTTTGGCGGACGGTCAGTGCACGTAAGTCCCCACGTCGGAGCTATGGCCGCTGAAACAGAAGTTGAGAGAACACGAAGACACTACACACACAATGCAAGAGAAACTGGCGAAATATGACAAGAGTTAGTATTCTAATATAACGTACACGTGACGGGTCCTACATAATACCGGTTGGAATAATTAAACAAATTATATGTAGACAGTTTGGCTTCGTCTTCATGACTGATCGCCAGATTTAACAAGATTTAACAAGATTTAACAAGATTTAACAAGATTTAACAAGATTGCCACCCAGAGAATTAACTCTAGGTAGCAGGTGGACAAGGAAGCCCTTGGCTTTTCGAGAGTCCGACCTTTTTATCTATGTGTATCCCGCCCGTCTGAGGTATGTGTCGATTTTATTTTTAAACATATTCACGCTACTAGCACCCACACAATCAGCAGGTAATCTGTTCCATTCATTTACAGTTCTTTGTGAAAATGAAAACTTTCTTATATCCAATCTACTCTGCTCCTTTGCTAATGCAAGATCATGTCCTCTAGTCCTTCTATCTTTCTTAACTGAGAAAAACATATTTCTATCAATATTTTCATAACCCTTCAATATTTTAAACACTTCTATCTGATCTCCTCTCAATCTCCTGGTCTCTAGTGTTGTTAAACCGCATTTTTTTAGGCGTATTTCATAACTAAGATCCCTCAGATTTTGTATCATTTTAGTTGCTCTCCTCTGCACTCTTTCTAGCATATCTATGTCCTTCCTGCGATATGGCCTCCACGCTTGAATACAATATTCTAAATGAGGCCTAACTATTGTTTTGTACAGCGGTATTATTAGCTCTTTTTCCTTATACGTTATGTTTCGCCTAATTAATCCAAGGATTTGATTTCCCTTTGAAGCTGCAATTCCGCACTGCTCTGAAATCTTCATATCAGCACTAACGGTTAACCCTAAGTCCTTTTCTTTTACAGTAGTACTTAGTACAGTACCCCCCATTGTATATTCTACCTCTTCGTTCCCATGTCCTATGTGGAGGCATTTACATTTCCCAAAATTGAACATCATTTGCCATTTTTCAGACCATTTCATCAACCTGTCAAGATCATCTTGTAAATGCTGTCTATCTCCATCACTTTTAATCCTTCTAAACACTTTTGTATCATCCGCAAATTTCAACACCTTGCTTGTTATTTCATCATCCAAATCGTTGATGTATATTAAGAATAATATAGGACCTAATACTGATCCCTGTGGTACCCCACTCAATACCGATTTCCAGTTTGAAGCCTCCCCATCAACTACTACACGTTGTCTTCTGTCAATCAGCCATTGTTCTATCCAGTTTATTATACCATTTCCTATGCCATGGGCCTTTAGTTTAAGCAGTAATCTTTGATGTGGTACTTTGTCAAAAGCTTTTTGAAAATCTAAGTAGACGATATCTACTGGTGTTCCCTCATCTACCCACTTAGTGATGTCTTCCAAAAAACATAACATATTTGTTAAGCATGACCTCGCTTTAAAAAAACCATGTTGAGATGGGTTTATCAAGTTTTGTTTAGCAAGAAAATCCACCATGTGATCTTTAATTAGTCTTTCTAATAATTTACAAATCACTGATGTTAAACTCACTGGTCTATAGTTCTCTGACTTGTTTCTCGAACCTTTTTTGAATAACGGTATAATGTTTGCTTCTTTCCATTCTAAAGGAACCACTCCCTCTTCTAATGACAAGTTGAAAACTGTTGCAAGTGGTATGCTAATTTGTTCTACAATTTCCAATAGTAGTTTGGGTGGAATACCATCCACTCCAGGTGATTTATTTTCCTTCATAGCCCTTATTTTCTTAGCTACCATTTCCGGGGTTACAATTAATTGTCCTAAATAGTCTGAATCTGCCCCCTTGAACTTAGCCTTTGGTATTGGCAGTGAACTAATATCTTCCCTGGTAAACACTGAACTAAAGTACTCATTCAGGTCTTCTGCCATTATGAATCCCTCTGATATCATATTTCCAGCACTATCTTCTAGAGGACCGACCTTATCTTGAACTTTCTGTTTGCTTCGAACATACGCATAAAAACTCTTGCTGTCATGTTTTATATTACTAGCTAATTGTTGTTCATAGCTTCTCTTTGAATTTCTAATTTCAGCTGTAGCTTGGTTAAGTGCTTCTTTATAATTGTTGTAGTCTTCATCATTTCCAGTACATCTATATGACTTCCACATCATTTGTTTATACTTAATTTTTCTAATGGCTTCTTTCGATAAGTGTTTCTTTTTGGACCGTTTTCCTTGGTTTTTGAAGGGTACAAATTTATCGATTATGCACTTAATTTCACTCTTTAATATATTCCAGCATTCTGTTGCCGTCTTATTTTTCAGTGTCTTATTCCAGTCTATCTTTGCTAAATATTTCCTCATGTCCTTATACCTTCCTTTGTGGAAATTTCTCCTATACTGCTTTTTGCTATTCCTTTCTGATTTTACTTTGATGGTAAAATGTATCTGGTTGTGATCGCTACTCCCCAGTGGCTCACATATCTTGACATTGTCAACTAATTCATTCTGTGAGGACAAAACTATGTCTAACACATTCTCACCCCTGGTTGGTTCTAGCACATGTTGAGAAAGGAATAAGCACATGTTGAGAAAGGAATAGCACATGTTGAGAAAGGAATAGCACATGTTGAGAAAGGAATGACACATGTTGAGAAAGGAGTCAACATGACAGATGGTAGCACGGTCGAGACAGTCTTTTCAAAGAACTTGTAATCGATGTATTGCAATACAACAAACCTTCCGCTTGTGTAGCCTAAATAATGTTTACGCAGAACACGTGGTCGACATAGGCGTGAATGGTCGACATAGGCATTTTGTTTGTATGCAGTATGGTGAGGAATTTTGAGTAGTTGTTCGTGCTGGGAGTATTGTATGTCTTGGTAGATAACGTATTATACATCGATTATCATTTTGTTGATGCAGATGGTTACCGACCATACAATAAGCAACATGATACTTGAAATTAATTATAATTGCAAAACTGCTGTGGACATGCATACTGATATGAAAGTTTTAGAACCGCGCACGTTACAGTTCAATGTATTTTATCGCATTGCTCAAACGGACTATACAAGAATGCGCGGACGTGTTGAGGCAAGGTCACTCTACGAGCGGAGTATACACCATTTATTTGAATCGGGCGAAGAGGTTCATTCCTGGGGCTGGGGGCTTATACTGCGTTCCAATGGGCTTGTGATGTTCATAAGCACCACTCGTGTTCACCACCACGCCCACCAGCAGTGCGTTGGGTGCATTCCAGTGATTGCACCTAGTGCGCATGCGCAGGTATTGTTGATATTAGTTATATTTTTCTGTACGAGATAGTTGACCAAAATAAACATGGACATTTTTTAACGTTGTTGTGTAATAGTCTTTGCATACTATTTCTACAACTTTACATTGATGAAATACGCTACGGCTATTAGCGAAATCAAATGGCAGCGCAAGAGAAAGGGGTAAGAAACATTTATTACTCGAAGTGGTTGCGTAGCCGAGCGTCGGAACTGTGTGCCTCAGCGTTAAAGATCTGATCATTGAACGCGCATGCGCCAGTCGTCACGTGTTCGCTCTAGCTTCCGCTAAATGTGGCGGCAGAGCATGGCGTAGTTTTATTTGGGATCAACGTTGGCGATACGTTCGACAGTTTCGATGATGTTCAAATTAAAATTAAGCAAGTAAAATATGCGACAATCGTGCAACTGTATCGACGCGATTGCAAAACGTTGGTTGCGTCGATGTCGCAATACCCAAGCCGCATTGGCAAGGCTAAGCGGTATTATCCGCTCGATTTGCCATTCGACCCCTCGATGAATTTTCGGGGATCTCGGCCTTAGTTAACTCGGCCTGTTTCGGTGAACTCTGCCTGTGCTGTGTGTTAATGATTTCGGCCTGTTTGCGGGATCGAGTGATGTTGGCTAGAAATAAATTTTCTAAAAGTATACGTTGATAACTGCCTTGCAATACACCCAATAATTAATGTTCAATATTGCATGTTTGGAATGCCTTCTTCGACAGCGATATTGGAGTGTTATTGTAACGACCCTTTTCATTATATTTAGCGTGGCCATATTGAAATATAAAAACTACAATTGGACATATTTACGTATAACAACTCTTAATAATATAAAAACAAAAATGAGGGGTTGCACTCCTTGTAATTCTTTTAAATGCTGATGGGTTCTTTTGTGGACAGTCCTATAAAAATCACATTTTATAAACTAATTCTAACCAATAATATATTAAGTTGTGCAATTAATTAGTTTGGTTGACTAAAAAGTATTGCTATTTGACAGTTTAAAACTATGGTTTTCGTCATGCAAACTGATTGTTAAGTCATTTTGAACCGACTATCTAATATATACAGAATATATTGAACATTAGGTTAAAGTTACATTCTGACAACGTTAATCTTTTAAATACAAATTTCCAGTGAATCGTCATGCCCCATACAATACATCACATTCGTCAACTCCATATAAATCTTAGTTCACATAATGTGTAATTCTAAAATATTAGCTTAAAATTACATATGCATGCCATGTTTATTTTTATTTTTTGCAAAAGCGTAATTTATCGAATAACATCAATTGCCAAAGTGACATATGTGGTAGCAAGTATGCTGAAATAAGTAAATATTGACATTATTGTTTAGGTTGTACATACACGTTAAACATGGTTGTGTAACTCAGAATGCAACTTTAATCTATGACGAGTAGTTTCTTAACATATGACTGTTAATTAAAATATAACATTTCAAACGGAGCCTGTGTCCTTAAGCCAGTGGCATTTTAAAGATTGAATTAATATTTTAATTTTATAATAATTTTATTGTTAATTAAGAAAATATGCCTAAAGTAAATATTAGATAGTCCATTTACTATTTATAAGTAATACACTTACATATATTTACACTGGCTAATGGGTTTATATTGTCAGTACTCAGACACTGATGCTATTCTGCAACTGTGATTGTATTTATAGCATTACTTTTCATGTTCTCTCGCATGTCTGTATGCATTGTTTCTATACAATCTTCTGGTGTTTCTTCTCTGCTGTTGTCATAACTCACTGTAACTAGTATATCATTATTTGTACAACACATAACAGAGGCGTACCCAGGATTGATATGTTGGGTGGTTCCCAAATGGGTATCAATGTAAAGCTGGATGTTGCCATCATTCACTGTACACTGCTATATAGTGTGGGATTTATTGGGGGGTTTCTGGGCAAAGAGAAAAATTCCCTGGGAACGCCCCTGTATGACATACTGAACAATAATAATGACTTCTTTATTTACATACATAAAACACATACATATTATTTTTTACAAAACTACTATTGCCCACATCTAGGGCCTACATTTCAATAGTTCTGTATGTGCCTGCCAATACTTATTTTGCTTTTCTTGTAATTATGATACCATAATTTTATTCCGTTGATATTCTGCTTGCAATGATGTGCATGTATATGCAATATTTTACATGTAGTTAGACTGTACACAATTGCTTTTGCAAATTACTATAATTATATAGGTGTACTAAAGGTACATTTTATTTGTAATAACATTTGCTTTATTCACAGACTCCACACAACATACAAGTGCACTACTGCATTTTATATTTGTGATATTGACAATAGTTATATATTTCCAGTAAGTAAACGATTGTCGAGATAACGTAGAGAAGCGGACAGCACAAGACGGAATTGGATCTGCTGATAGTCTGGAGGCAGCAGCTACGGGAGATTTAACAAGAATTAACAAGATTGCCATCCAGAGAATTAACTCTAGATGGCAGGTGGACAAGGAAGCCCTTTGGCTTATCGCGAGTCCAACCCTTTTATCTACATATATCCAACCCTTCTGAGGTATGTGTCGATTTTATTTTAAAACATAATCACACTACTGGCACCCACACAATCATCAGATAATCTGTTCCATTCATTCACAGTCCTTTGTGAAAATGAGAACTTTCTTATGTCTAATCTACACTGCTCCTTTACTAATGTAACTTCATGTCCTCTAGTCTTTCTATCTTTCTTAACTGAAAAAAAACCCCATATTTATATTAATATTTTCATAACCATTCAATATTTTAAACACTTCTATCTGATCTTCTCTCAATCTCCTGGTCTCTAGTGTTGTTAAACCACATTCTTTTAGGCGTTTTTCATAACTAAGATCCCTAAGTTTTGGTATCATTTTAGTCGCTCTCCTCTGTACTCTTTCTAGCATATCTATGTCCTTCTTGCGGTATGGCCTCCACGCTTGTATACAATATTCTAAATGAGGCTTAACTATTGTTTTGTACAGCGGTATTGTTAGTTCTTTTTCTTTATATGCTATATTTCGCCTAATCAATCCAAAGATTTGATTTCCTTTTGAGGCTGCAATTCCACACTGCTCTGAAACCTTCATATCAGCACTAATTGTCAGCCCTAAGTCTTTTTCTTTTATAGTAGTACTTAGTACAGTTCCCCCATTGTATATTCTACATATTCGTTCCCATGTCCTGTGTGAAGGCATTTACATTTCCCAATGTTGAACAACATTTGCCACTTTTCAGACCATTTGATCAACCTGTCAAGATCATCTTGTAAATGCTGTCTATCTCCATCATTTTTAATCATTCTAAACACTTTTGTATCATCTGCAAATTTCAACATCTTGCTAGGTATATCATCGTCCAAATCGTTTATATATATATATAAGAATAATATAGGTCCCAGTACTGATCCCTGTGGAACCCCACTCAAAACTGATTTCAAGTTTGAAGCCTCCCCATCAACAACTACCCGTTGTCTTCTGTCAATCAGCCATTTTTCTATCCAGTTAATTATACCATTTCCTATGCCACGGGCCTTTAGTTTAAGCAGTAATCTATGATGTGGCACTTTATCAAAAGCTTTTTGAAAATCTAAGTACATGATATCTACTGGTGATCCATCATCTACACACTTAGTGATATCTTCCAAAAAACATAACATATTTGTTAAGCATGACCTCGCTTTTAGAAACCCATGTTGAGATGGGTTTATCAAGTTATGTTTAACAAGAAAATCCACCATGTGATCTTTAATTAGTCTTTCTAATAATTTACAAATCACCGAAGTTAAACTAACTGGTCTATAATTATTTGACTTGTTTCTCGAACCTTTTTTAAATAACGGTATAATGTTTGCTTCTTTCCATTCTAAAGGAACCATTCCCTCTTCTAATGACAAGTTGAAAACTGTTGCAAGCGGTAGGCTAATTTGTTCTACAGTTTCCGATAGTAGTTTGGGTGGAATACCATCCACTCCAGGTGATTTATTATCCTTCATAGCCCTAATTTTCTTAGCTACCATTCCTGGGGTTACAATTAACTGTCTTAAATAGTCTGATTCTGCCCCCTTGAACTTAGCCTCTCGTACTGGCAGTGAACTAGTGTCTTCTCTGGTAAACACTGAACTAAAATACTCATTCAGGTCTTCTGCCATTAAGAATCCTTCTGATATTATGTTTCCACCACTATCTTCTAGAGAACCGACCTTATCCTGAACTTTCTGTTTGCTTCGAACATACGCATAAAACTCTTGATGTCATGTTTTATATTACAAGCTAATTTACGTTCATAGCTTCTCTTTGAATTTCTAATTTCAGCTTTAGCTTGGTTTAGTGCTTCTTTATAAATGTTGTAGTCTTCGTCATTTCCAGTACGTCTTTTTACTATTTATATTTTAGTTTTATGTAAAGCGCTATGAACGCTATGGATATGGCGCTATATAAAATAGAGATTATTATTATTATTATATGACTTCCACATAATTTGTTTATACTAAATTTGTCTAATGGCTTCTTTCGATAAGTATTTCTTTCTGGTCCGTTTCCCTTGTTTTTTGAAGGGAACAAATTTATTTACGATGCACTCTATTTCATTCTTTAAGATATTCCAGCGTTCTGTTTCTGTCTTATTCTTCAGGGTGTTATTCCAGTCTATCTTTGCTAAATATTTCCTCATTTCCTTATATCTTCCTTTGTGGAAATTTCTCCTGAACTGCTTTTAATTATTTCTTTCTGATTTTACTTTGATGGTAAAATGTATTTGGTTGTGATCACTACTTCCCAGAGGCTCACATAATTTAACATTGTCAACTAATTCATTCTGTGAGGACAAAACTAAGTCTAACACATTATCTCCCATGTTGAGAAAGGAAACTATCTTGTACTAAAACTAAAAACTTGTGGTCCTCACTACCCATACTCTGTAGAGATTTCCATTTTATATGCCCATGGTTAAAATCCCCCATAATAACACAGTCCCGTTTGCTCACTTCCTTTATAGCGTTTAGTATTTTTTCATTCTCTTCTATGCTTATGTTTGTACTTCGATAAACTAATCCAACCGTTAACGTTGAGTTTCCTGTAACTATGTTACACCAAACAGCTTCTTCGCAATCTGCTTCTCTGTCTAATTTTATTTCATAAGCCTGGATAGATTCTTTAATATATAAAATAACTCCACCTCCCCTTCTTCCTTTTCTCCCTTTCCTAAACATTACATATCCTGTCAGTCCCAATTCGGCATCTGATATATCGGTGGTTGTCCATGATTCGGTCATACCTATTATGTGAGGGTCAATATCTTCTACCATAATATTGAGTTCATTTCTTTTGTTTACTAAACTCCTTGCATTTAAACAAACACATTTATGCCCAGCTTCAGAACAGTTTTCCAGACTGTTCTTTGCTGAATTATTTTTGCTATCTATCTATGCCTCCAGTTTCAGGCTTTTCTGCGCGTCCCCCCTGCGAATTTAGTTTAAATAGATGCAACCTGTCCCACTGTCAACATATCGCAGCAGATTCTCCGAGAATACTGCTGCCCCCTTCCCACTTAGATGGAGGCCATCTGTCACGTACATATCTTCTCTCCCAACAAAGTACCCCCATAAATCTATGAATCCCACGCCCTCTTCTTCACACATCTGCTCAACTAGTGCGTTGATCGACATCCTCTTACAGTTTCTGTATGTTGCCCCCTTCCTCCCATTACTGGCAAAATTCCTGAGAGAATAACCTGTTCCACTCTTGTCTTCTTTAGCTTCCTCGCTAGATGTCTGTACTTCTGAACTATCCCAGTTGTTCCCTCCTTGTCTGCATTGTTTGTCCTTACGTGTACTAGTATAGACCCTCCCTTGCCATGCCCCAATACCTTCTCTACCCTTTCGGTCACATGCTCTATCCTAGCCCCCGGTAGACACACAACAACGTCCTTCCCCTCGCATATAGTGTTGTCTGTTTTTCTCAGAATTGAATCGCCCGTAAACACTCTCTTTGTTCTACTTGCCCCCTCAATCACAGCCTCGGAGTAGCTCCTCCGGTTTGCATATGTCTGGTTGTTGTCTTTTCCTCTTGCCATCTTCTCTCCTGTCACATTCTCTTCCATTCCTTTCTTTCCTGTCGCGTTTTCTCTTGTGCCCTTTCCTCCTGTCATCTTCTCTACTAGCACATTTACTCTCACTTCCTTTCGTCCCTTCATCTTTCCTCCCATCACATTTTCTTCTCTCCTCTCCCGTCCTTTTTCCCCGGCTACCTCCTTCACAACGGTCACTTTCTCCCCTGTCACCTTCACGCCTGTCATGTTTTCAGTTTTTTGCTCAACACTCTGTCTTCTTCCATCAGTCTTCTGTCTCACAGTCTTACCAACTGCCTCTGTGGTATCTACCTATTCACCACCTGTATCGCTGTCGCGTCTCTCCTCGTTCTCTACAGTCTGACTACCTGTTGATCTATCCCCACTGACCCGTTTTCTTTTCCTCTGCCGAACACTTTTCCTCCGTCCCTCTGTCTTCTCAATTTCTTGTTCCTTCACACCAGTCACCTTCCCTCCTCTCCGTCTCCTTTCTTCAGTCTCCGTGTCACAACTCTGCTCCTTCTGTGTTGTAGAATTCTCAACTCTCTCCGCGTCATCCCTCTCTGTTCCATCTATTTCTATGTTGAGTCTCACCTCCACCTCCTTCACTATATCCGTCGACTTACACACTTCCTTCATCAGACATTCCACCCTCAAACACCCCATACACCGAAAGGTGAATCCGTCGTCTTTGGTCTCTGCCCATGATTTTGGACAGCCAGACAACGCAAAATCCACCCAGCTCTGGCAGTCGTTGCAAACTAAGTGTCGTTTTGCCCTGAGTTGCCGCTTGCAAGGTGCCATATCAGAATTTATTTATGTTCAAAATAGTTTTTATATAGTCTTTGAAAAGACTTTTCTCTGTACAATTTACACCAGATTGTTTAGGTTATAGTTAGTTATATTTGTTAACACACCGTGCCTTACCTAGTTACGATGTCGATGACAATGTATTCAAGTTAGGCTTAGATACAAGGTAGTCTTTACAAAGACTGTTTCCTGTGTACTAATATACACTTTAAAAAGTTGTTATTTTAGGTTTTAATTACTCATCTAACTACATCGATTATCTCAAATAACGCTATTCTATTGTCGTTCACGTTACGTTAACTTCGCCAGCGACCTAATTTGTAAACAACCGATTACATTAATGTCCCCAATTATCGCTCGCAAATCGCCTACTTTGAATCTACCCTAGATTACTCCCTCTAGCTAACTTTTAACAAAAAATATTGCCTAATATATATCTATAATTACGTTATGTATGCTATACACTCAATAATATCACTTATCTTGATCAAAATATCCTTATATTTTCGCAAGTTTGCTACACCAAATTCAAACTAATTCACCATCCATTGTTAACGTTAATTCAAATACCCGCGGTACTGCGTAGTGGAAAATGAAACAACATATATTTCATCTTGGTAGCATTAAGAGACAGTTTGTTTACTGACAACCATTCACTTATTTGTTTCAATTCCTTATTCATTTTTATGTTTAGGGTAATATTATCGATTACCTCTGAAGTAGATTTGAAGGAGCAGAGTGGTCCTATTAGGGTAGTTTAATCGGCGTATCTTATCGCATTGAATTTATCACTGGCATGATGAATATAATTTATATAATATATAATAAATAACATTGGCCCCAATATGGACCCCCGAGGGACACCTGTAGAGATGGGTAATTTATCGGATATTACATCAACGAGTTATACAAATTGGAGCCTATTTGTGAGATAATTGATTAACCAGTTTAATGGTGTCTTATTTATGCCGTAGTGTTCAAGTTTAAAAAATAAAATAAAGTTGTCCAGTGGATCAAATACTTTGACAGGTCTAAACAATTGAACAGTACACCAGGGACGGAGTAAGTCGTACAGTACACCAGGAGGGAGTAATTCGTATAGTACACCAGGGAGGGAGTAAGTCGTACAGTACACCAGGGAGGGAGTAAGTCGTACAGTACACCAGGGAGGGAGTAAGTCGTACAGTACACCAGGGGGAGTAAGTCGTACAGTACACCAGGGAGGGAGTAAGTCGTATAGTACACCAGGGAGGGAGTAAGTCGTATATTACATTATAGAGGGAGTAAGTCGTACAATACACCAGGGAGGGAATAAGTCGTACAGTACACCAGGGAGGGAGTAAGTCGTACAGTACACCAGGGGGAGTAAGTCGTACAGTACACCAGGAAGGGAGTAATTCGTATAGTACACATGGGAGGGAGTAAGTCGTACAGTACTCCAGGGAGGGAGTAAGTCGTGTATTACACCATGGAGGGAGTAAGTCGTACAGTACACCAGGGAGGGAGTAAGTCATACAGTATATCGGGGGGGGGGGGGGGTAAGTCGTACAGTACACCAGGGAGGGATTAAGTTGTACAGTACACCAGGGAAGGAGTAAGTCGTACAGTACACCAGGGAGGAAGTAAGTCGTACATTACACCAGGGAGGAAGTAAGTCGTATAGTACACCAGGGAGGGAGTAAGTCGTACAGTACACCAGGGAGGGAGTAAGTCGAATAGTACACAATGGAGGGAGTAAGTCGTACAGTACACCAAGGAGGGAGTAAGTCGTACAGTACATCAGGGGGGAGTAAGTCGTACAGTACACCAGGGAGGGATTAAGTCGTACAGTACACCAGGGAAGGAGTAAATCGTACAGTACACCAGGGAGGGAGCAAGTCGTACAGTACACCAGGGAGGGAGTAAGTCGTACAGTACATCAGGGAGGGAGTAAGTCGTACAGTACACCAGGGAGAGTAAGTCGTATAGTACACCAGGGAGGGAGTAAGTCGTACAGTACACCAGGGAGGGAGTAAGTCGTAAAGTACACCAGGGAGGGAGTAAGTCGTACAGTACACCAGGGAGGGAGTAAGTCGTACAGTACACCAGGGGGGGAGTAAGTCGTACAGTACACCAGGGAGGGAGTAAGTCGTACAGTACACCAAGGAGGGAGTAAGTCGTACAGTACATCAGGGAGGGAGTAAGTCGTACAGTACACCAGGGAGGGAGTAAGTCGTACAGTACATCAGGGAGGGAGTAAGTCGTACAGTACACCAGGGAGGGAGTAAGTCGTACAGTACATCAGGGAGGGAGTAAGCCAAACAGTCGCTTGTGGACGTAGAATAAATGTTCCAGACATATGACAAATAAAGCAATGAAAACATTGAACGTAAATGCTGGTATATTATAAAGGTATGTTATATTATAAAGTGACAACGAATTATATTATAGGGTTATAGTATATAGGCCTTAAGTGGCCATGAATGTTTTTTGAATGATTACGTTAGCATAAAATGCCTTAACGAAGGCTGTTCAGGAATGTGTTATGTGTTCTGCCGCGACTTCACGGCCCTCCGCGTACAACGTCCCATTTAGGAAAGTAGGCCTTTCATTGCGCTAGAACAGATTCTCCATGTAGGGGCGAACACGTTGTTTCTCTGTTAAGTCCACATTAGTCAAGTCATCCAAGAGGCGGTACGGTATATTCGCGAGCTTCGCGCGCTGCTCTCATCACTGATCCCCGTAAATCTCTCCTATAAAAACGCGCAATGATGTGTCGAGGTTTCCCTTTTTGTGGTTTACCAGTTCGGTGCGCCTATTCAATGGCACTGCCCTTCACCGCAAATTTGGCTTGAAAAATTTGATCTACGATAGAGATGCAACTTTCCCCGTTTGTCTCAGGCGCACCAAGCAGACGAACATTGAAACCGCGGGAATGTCTCTCCAATACGTTCAATTTCATCACAACTTTGGCGATAGCTGTGGTGGCGAATTACATGTCGTGGTTTGCTTTATGGAGCGCCTTACCCATTTCCGAACGGAGTTTCGCTGGTCCTTTACGTTACAGGTATTGAATTCGACCGATTAACTTAAGTCCGAAATCACTGTCGACTGGCCCCTGACTCTGTCGTCAATGTTTGACAGTTTTTGTTCAAGCTAGCCTGGTGTGTAATAAGGCTATCAATCTTGTTACTCAAGCTGGTCAGAGCCGTGCGAACAAATACCGCGAAGTCGTCTTCTTTGTGTGGAGAATCTATTGCCGGCCCGGTTGCCCGTTCGTCCGTAACCGACATAGTCACTGACCGAGCCCTTCTGCGTGTTTGTTTTTTGCCCGCTGATATGGTGGCCAAAAAACGATTATATCATCACAGGCAGGTGTGACGGGTGTGGGACGAAGGTAGTTACCAAGGGCACATTTCTTTTGCTGTCAGCGGAGCCGCCGGAAGCGGAGAAAGCGGAGAAAGCGGAGAGGGTCAAGTAGAATAGACTTGGGCGCACATCGGGGATGTTAGCAACCGCCTTGTTATCGCCCATAAACAACATGGACGCATAATCACTAGCCGAGTCATTTTGTTAGTTATTTTTTAGTAAACCACGATGATGTTTAAAACATTAAATATGTCACATATGTTCACAAGTTCACATCATGTGCTGTTGTGTTATTAGTCAATAATTTTTACCAAAAAATATGCATTAATATTGTAACAAAAATAAACACTGTGTGTAATGCCTGTGTCAATACCGAAGCATTCATGTGATCTGTGTATAACATACACCGCATTGTTGCAGTGCCTAATAACGCAAGTGTTCGCCACGTATAGCAAGCAAATAGGGTAGAACAAATGGATACCCGAACAAATAAAAATATTGAGTATTGCAATAATATTTACATTAAAATATGTATTTATTCGTGTAAAGCGTATAATTGGAGGTGCAAATTGTAAAATAAATAGTGTGTAGACCTATTATCAGACCTGGGTTCAATTCACTTTTTTTTATTCCAATTCAATTGCAATTCATGTGTATTTACCAAGGATCAATTCCAATTCAATTCAACATACTCACAAGAAGGATCAGTTCCAATTCAATTTATATTATTCAATGAAAATTCGAGCATATTGTTGACCAATTCAATTCATTCCAACTCAATTACGAATTGAACCCATGTCTGCCGACTAACCATTGATAGTTGTGTGCACAATATTATATTTAATATGTAACTTATTAAAATCATGTTGTGCTGTAGGTACCAGGGCATGGTACTTACACATCAAAGATGGGACATCTATGTTGTTATGTCCCACATCCAGTGTATGGCCCTTCAAGAAGTTGCAATGCTGGGTGTATAAAAAATATGTGGTTGTATTTGCATGGCAAGCAGTTCCCTTTAACACATTCCAATACAATAAGTACTGTTTAATTAGCATTACACTGTTGATGTGTTCACGGAAACTGTTTGAGAGTAGCTGCCTAACCTGAAGGAGAAGATAAACAATATTGGATCATCATCAATGTCCCGACCATAGTCAACGCAATATGTGTGTTTTTCATGATGTAATTTTCTTGCAATGGAGAAATAAAAAAAACAGTTGAATTGCATTATGATGTTACCATATTTATTAAATAAGTGTATTTAATATATGTGCAAAACATTCCATGCAACAAAGGTGCATGTTCATATCAGTATGTAGGCATTTGTTTTCATATTAGTATGTAGGCATTTGTTATGCAAGAAATGCATTTTGACTGTCACAGGAGTGATATTGAGTAAAAAATATAAAAATACTGATACATGTACAATCTCATCAGGGTTCAACTTAAATCTTCAAACACTGTATATGATTGATTTGTTTGTGGTTTTTTTTATTGAATCACATAAAATACATCACTTCAGATAGAGAAAAGTTGTAGCAGCAAACAATCACACCAATATAGTGGTATCTTATGGCACTGTTCTATGGGGTACCAAAACATAACAATACGAGAATGTTATTAAGTGTACATTCATTATTTTGATAATGCATCAAAACTGCAATTGACAATAAAAACAATTAAATATTTAAATAAGGCATATTCTGCATGTTTACGACTTACCGGCTATGTTACGTAGACCTGTTTCTGTATCATGCTATTTTAACAGAATGGATGCCGTATCATGCTCATCTAGACATCTGTGTCTGCCGACTATACTCAGGCAGGTTCCTTATTTGACATTTCTGATTTCAATCATTAAATGTTTTGTTATCATGGCGACAATACAGAAAACCCTTATTTCACTTAGTTGAAATTCACGTGGCCGATTCAGCCGGAACCTCTCCGCTTGCGACATGCCCCACAGACGGAGAAATCAGAGCGGTCCGGACAGCGTCTTTGCGATTCACTTATAAAAAGCTAACAGGCGCTTTTAAGCCACGTCCAGCGCGCTCGTGATTGGTTGCTAGGTGAAGGAGCGTTTGACACATGTGTCACGCGCGTTTAATTTTGTTTTCGCGGGGAGACGTCAGGGCTTGTTATATGTTAGCAAAGGCTATACGTACACATGCTAATTTTACAAACAAGTAGGCAGGGCCATTCGTATACGTACGTTCATCCAGATTATATTATTTAGCGTTCAATTTAGATTGATATTGACTAGGACAGTTGTGAAATCTATTAAATGTAAATGTTGTCGTACTGTTATCTTAACACATTGTAAACACGATGCAAATAGGTGCAATGTGGAACAGCAATTACCTTTGCATTTATATAATAAAATTCTAGAACATGCACGAAACTAATAACTAATTAATTTGACTTTAATCGAGCTAGCATATTAAGGAAGACTATTCTCAATATAGTAATGTAATCGCGGTCTTCAAAGTTTATTATGAATATTTGCGATCGGATGGGTGTAACATTATTAGAATGTTGTTCATTTGGAAGAAGGATATAATTTTTGACATATTTATAAATGCTAGTCAACTAATGTGTTGTAAGTTGTATTCAGCACAAATAATCTAAACTGCCAAAACACATATTTGATGCTAAAATAATGCGGTTTCGAAACTCAGTCTTGAACTCTTCACTCGTTTCACTGTGTTGAAGCCTCTCTCACATTCAGCGAACTCGCTAGAAGAAACTAAACTCAATCGATCTATCAGCATTTATTGGCTAGACATTTTACTGTTTTTCCAACTTGTTTTTGTACCACGCTTACGTTAAATTTCCCGTTCAAAAGTACACAAATGTAGCCATTATAGGCACTTGTTTAGTGTTCGGGCTCACCTCGACTTCGTGGATACAGCAACGTTTTGGCATAAATTTGATGCCTCGTATGTCATTGCCATCATTCAACATTGTCTAATGCATATCTACGTTAAAAATACTGCGTCTTAGCGCACTTGTGATGCCCAAAGAGCTACTCAGTTTGCAACAACATACGCTGCTATATCGCTCACTGCGGTAACGCTCGGCCGAAGCGGCGCAGACAGATGCAAACCGAGTAGCATTTTCGTTCTTAAAAGTGTGCTAAGACGCAATATTTTGTAACATAAATATGCCTGGAATGGTGTTGGCACGGACACTAGACAAGTGTTCTATTATTTTCTTTTTTTAATCTGCCGGTCTTGCGGGCCGGCACTTTTTTAAAGTTACCGGTCTGACGAAATATTTGACGGTCTCGGGCCTCCGGGTCGGCAGTAATTTCCAACACTGCTTGACAAGTCGACTTGATGTTTATAGAGCTGATACGTTTATTACAACGCTAACTAGTGTCGGGTTAGACCGCGGTAATACGCGAGTCAGTGGACGAACCAATATGAACCGAACTCGGACTCGTGCTGTGGGAATCGCCGATATAAGCGCGGCTAAAAATAGCCGTTCCTCTAAGTTGGGATATTACCTCCAGGGGCCGGTTTCAAGAAGCGTACTTAAAGTTATGCAATTACTTCACGTCACGTGTTTGCGTATACTCCTATGCTCGCTTATGTTAAACAAATCACGTCATTTACTAAGATAATTATCTTAACCGCTTCATGAAACCGGCACCAGGTGGAAAATTAGCGCGTGACGTCATCGCGATGTTTTAGTCACGGAAGCAGGAAGCTGGCGTTGTAAACTGTTCGAATCGCAATATTACATAACATTTGAGTCTCTAAACCGCGAATATGAAATGTCTGGTTAATCACAGAAATAATAATAAATTATCCACAGTATAAAATATTTAACATTTTAAATATCTGGACACCAGGCAGTGTGTATTGGTACATCTTAGGACGATATTTTCGAACCCCGTCATTTTTTCTATAGCCTCCCTTGATCTAGTTTTGAACCTTCTAACATCTATACTTTGCTGACGAATAATATACAGATAATCGATTCATATACAACTTGATGCGTATGTTTCAATGACGTGTACGTTTCAATGATGTCACTATCACAATTATGCGCTGACTTCCGTCAAGTGTTCTAACTAATACCAAACGCGTTGTATTACCAACACTGTTCACATTTGTGTATTACATACCTAGAGTAGCGAGACATTTGCGTGGTCAACCAATTTTTCCCGCAGATGCCTACAGTTCGCGCACAACTTTGTTGTATGTTTTTTGTAGCAAAGAAAATAATTTAGGCCTATGCAAGAATGTCCACGAAATGTACGACGGAAAGTCCGTCAGATTCACATTATCATGCTCGTCTTATAAAAATATCCTGATATAATATTATGGGGTAGAAATACACCCACGTGAACTACAGGGTTCTAACACATGTTTACAAATGTGTTTCCTTAAAGAACTAATGCCATGTTCACACAGCAAAGTTTAACTGACTCAACTTTAAACCGGTTTATGGCGTTGATTTGCGCAGACTGAAGTAAGGCTATAGTTGATCTCAACGCCACGTGTCCTTTCAAAACTACGTTATTGTCCTATTAGCATGACATAATACTGGTCATTATATGGAGTAATCATCTACTATAGCTTAAACAAGTCTTGAAGGCCGATATGGGGATCGAACCCACGACATTCGCGTTATTAGCACGACACTCTAACCAACTGAGCTAACCGGCCGGTGACGTCAGAGAGACGAAACAGTGATCCATTTTTTTCCGTCAGTGCCAATACATTCTACGTGATGAATCAAGCTATTACAGCTGTCGAATGTCCATGCTTTATTTATAAATAGTAATTTTTTACACACAATAGTTGGATGTCGGCTAAAAAATCAACAAATGATACATTGCTGTTACAAACGTCACCAACGATAACCATACATTTTAAAAGTGGTGATGTTGACAGTATTATTTCAAATCTAAATACTACCCTATCTTAGCTTCCCAGAAATGTTAATGAAAAAAGGATTTGGTGAATTTTGAAATTTTTCATTTTTTTTAATTCTAGCCCTTTTTCGTTGATTTATGTAAACCGTTAAGACTTTACAATCGTAAAAGGCACGTTGGGTAAGGATTACAATGTGCAGTATTTTCGTTTTAAAATAAAGTGTCTTGTAGTCCGGCAGTCAAACGCCCTTTTGAAGGTGGACCGTGCATTAAAGTCTGCGCGATGTTTAATTAATGTTCTAAATTACGCCATCCCGTAAAAGTCATACAAAACAAATGGTGGCTTATATACGTTACCTATCTACTCTTGGCCACGTCATATACTTTTGGAAAGCCTACATCTCCCTGTAAATTCGGGATATCACGGGGAGCTGTCAAGTGATTTACAAGATTTAACAAGATTGCCACCCAGAGAATTAACTCTAAGTGGCAGGTGGACAAGGAAGCCATTTGGCTTATCGAGAGTCCAACCCTTTTTTATCTATGTGTATCCCGCCCTTCTGAGGGATGTGTCAATTTTATTTTAAAACATATTCACGCTACTAGCACCCACACAATCAGCAGATAATATGTTAGAATCATTTACAGTCCTTTGTGAAAATGAGAACTTTCTTATACCTAATCTACACTGCTCCTTTGCTAATGTAACTTTATGTCCTCTAGTCCTTCTATCTTTCTTAACTGAGAAAAAAAAATTCTATCAATATTTTCATAACCATTTATTATTTTAAATACTTCTATCTGATCTCCTCTCAATCTTCTGGTCACTAATGTTGTTAAACAACATTCTTTTAGGCGAATTTCATAACTAAGATCCATCAGTTTTGATATAATTTTAGTCGCTCTCCTCTGTACTCTTTCTAGCATATCTATGTCCCTATGTAAATAGAAATGTAAACATTGTAATTATAATACGTTTGCGGGAGCGGACAGTTACGAAATATTATAAGTTGACGGTGACCTTGTTTGACCTTGGAGTCACGTTAGTTGTGATTGGGATACCTAGGGTTTTTAAATTATATACAATTTGGGTGTTTGCATGGGGAAGGGGACATTTAAGTCGGTCCGTTAAGTAGTGATTGTCGCTCGCCAATTGAAGAGATTTAAACGACTATCATGAAGTTATATTCGTCAGAGCTAATTTGTATGTTCATGCGACAAATATGCATACTATAATGTATTCACTGACGTAACCATACCCAGATACCATGAAAACATGCGTTTGGACACACCATGTTGATTATTTGGATGTTTACAATTCGAGATATTCTGAAAAATAGTATATATTTTAATGGCGATGACTTGATAATTTGCATATTAATGAGTTTATGCAAAAATGGTCAATGGTGCCACGGTGGCATCCGTCGGATTATTGACTTTGAATGTTTGAACATCACAAAAATGCAAAAAACGTCATGTTGACCCTAATACACGCTTCACTGGATAACACCCGAACTATTGCACAATATTGTGGTAAGGTGCGGAAGTGAAAAGATTTGTCAAAAGTATGCGCCTACGTTGGCATTCATAACTAATTTTAGATCAACTACTCGACTCTCCTTATATAGGACTTATGACGCATCAGTAAAAATAGTTGTTTGGCTAGACGACATTGTTTGACATTTTCGCCCACAAGGCGCGGTGGGTAATAAGGTGAATGTTACAGAAGCACCATATATTTTTATTATCTTGGTCACTTTGACCCGACGAACAATAATCTTTTTTTCAATAATTTATCACATGTATATATATATATGATCATTTATTGAAAAAAAAGATGTTTCATTTAACCAAGTGTTATGCTACAAAGAAATACAATTATTTTATGTGATTGCATAATGGTAAAATCTTATGGTATTGCAACAAACGCACGCACGTTCACAAACACGCACGCACACACGCACACACACACACACACACACACACACACACACATGCACGCACGCAAGCATGCACGCATAAACACACGCACGCGCGCGCGCGCATGCGACTAACTGGTTTAGAAAAAGATAAGAAAGGAGCAACACCGGGACGCTGTGTCTATGAGATGCAGAACAAGTCCAGATGTTCAGACAACCAGTGTTGAATCTACAGTTTATTTATCTCAAGGAATAATATTGAGTATGTTCAACGATTTAATCATTATACTTATGCCAAAGCAACACAGTAGCAAAGATTATGAATAGATTAGCAGGTCCATTGATGTTTAACTTTACACGAGTTGACAACGTGTTTGTCTCGCAGCGGCCGTGAGTTTTATGCTTGTTGAAGGGTGATAAAGGTAGTTCTTATATAACGCAGTACCCAGTCCTTATGACTAATCAAAGCGCTTTACACTTCACTGCCTGGCAGAACTATTCAACCGAACACCTGTTCGAATTCTCTAAGAAGCCACGCTGTAATTAATGACCGCAATACATAAATATTCACCATTGTCATGCAACTGAATGAACTAGATAGAGCAACGCACAGTGAATGAACTTGTGTAAGATTCGAAACGGCAGCACAAGATTTGAACCTTGGTTCTCGCGATTTAGAGATTGATGTTCCATCCACTGCGCCCCCGCGTGCGCGATAGACGTCATGTGCCTCTGTGTAAACTAAAAAAGTTTACAAAATCTTCACGCCATGACATACAATGTGTCGCCGATACTTTTTGCGCTTGTGTTTAACAATGAATTATGCCAGAGAGTACAACGCCTACACACATCTACATAAACTACGAACTACGTTATATGTCAAAGTTCCATGTCACAAAAATACATAAGGCGGGCATGTTTGTAGATTTTAACTATAAAAAATAATGTATTGCGCCGTTACTACTCGCGGAATAAAGAAACAGCGTTCTCACACCTGTTAAATAAAAAACTGCAATCGTTCATAAGGTCATGCTGAGATCGGCTAAAAAGACTGTATAATTAATTAAAACACAATTATTAGTAATCATGTTAATTGTTTAAGAAAATGGCAACGTTGTTGTCTCACCTCTTTTCAAAGACTCCATCTAATTAAGCCGCAACCTTTACAGTTACTTGTTTTCGTCATTTCCAGTCGAACCTGAAAGAGATGTGTAGATAGTAAAAAAGAAATTGCAATAAGTCATTATTGCTTGTGCAAGTGAACACGTCAACATGTTGATGTCAGGATTGGCTTGTTTGGACTCGTGCCAACGATCATAGCAAGACATTTACGTCTGGGCGCTACATAAGGAGGGGGGTTATCGGTGGAATTCAACTCAGAAAAGGTTCGACTCGTCATTTGAAGACATTCGTGTGCCTGAATCAGGTAAGGAAGGTTGATGTTTCTTTCAGGAGATGTTGTTAAACAGTGGATGTTGGTTCTTCGCCAATATTCTTAATACTTCCTCACTAACGTTCTTAATACTAGAATAATGTTGAAGTTATACTGCCTGCAAAATTTCATTTCATAAACAGTGTTTGCAATTGACATCTTGCGGCAACGAAATTTTCAAATTATAAATAAAACATTCAATTTCTAAATAACCGGTACTGACACTTATTGTGGAGGCCCGCGGGCTTACTGGTGAATACGAAAGTTAGATGACACTACAGACTACAAACCGGAACGGAGTACAACTGTAAAACTGTTCTCCATCTCATCATAAAATGATACATTCCAATGACTAGCAAGATGTAAATGAGCACGAACTCCATTTAAAGAATTCCTGATGTGAATATTGGAATTTGCAAATTGCAATACAGTAGAACCTGTCTTGGACGAATTCTCACGTAGGCGACCACCTGTCTTGGGCGGTTACAATTCTAGGCACGAATTGTTTCTAACTGTAATAGACAAATCGTGAGCATAACGTCTTCTGTAAACTGCAAGCCGAAGTATGGTTGTAGTGTTTGTACAACTGAGCGCAGTTCAAACGAGAAGAAACAACAGACAGAATAGGCACCTGTCAAAATCTGCCAACGGCAATGAACTCGACTTCAACAACGCTAAATTCCTGGCACTTCACTCGTCTCAGTTATCACACGATAATATATAACACGTTCACACTGAGTCACGTGACTACCAAATAGTTCTCCTTCTTATTCTTCCAAATACGGGACAGCGCCCTTACAGGGCGTTAAAAGTCCAACGAAGCTTGTGCGCTTTGGGAGGCGGCGTACGCTCTTTAAAAAAATGGTTGAAATTTATTTTAAAATGTTAAAAAAGTACTGGAATGTTTTAAAACTATGTACGATGTACTTGGATGTCTCAACAAGAAGCTATCTGGTGGCAGATGTTGAGGCCACCAAGGCCAGCCTTGAAAGCCTCTGGGCATGTGGTGGCTGATAGGCTTGTGGGGAGCCTATTCCACATAGGAATATTAAAATTAACAACAGAAGATTGACCCAACAGTATTACTACTTCATATATACTGCACTAATAATATTCCGTCTCAGCCAGATGGAGTAGGCCTCTACTTCTAAATATTCCTTTTATATATCTGCAACTTGCCGTGGGCGACCACCTTTCTTGAACGACCGGTTTGATTGTGCTTAAGGGGTTATAAACAGAGAAGTATATTGTATTTGTTATTTATTTCTCTCCATACAGACTTGCTTTGAAGAGACATTGCGTGGGAGAATCATCTTACGTTTCGCCTTGCTGGCATTGGCGGTTACAGCGGCTCGCCAAGCTGTTGAAATAAGTACCAACATTAACAAAGCTAATTATTTCCAATTTGAAATTGTGAACGCAACGAATATATATAATTATGGGAGGCATAAAGCAGGAATGCAACCTAATAAACCTTTCGCACTGACACAGTGGCTAGAGCATCGGACTCTCGACCGAGCGAACCCGGTATCGAATCATGTGCTGCCGAGTCGAACATTAGGCAAGTTCGTTCACTCTACGTTGCTCCGATCAGCTGAATGAATGAGTAACTGGCTATAGACAGAGGTGTATATTTGTTTACGAATAGTCTTCGCGCATTAATTGCAGCGAGGCTAAATGCTTCCCGAATAAGTCGAGATCGTGTTCGATTGAACAAGTCTGCAGGAAGGAAGGAAGGAAGGAAGGAAGGAAGGAAGGAAGGAAGGAAGGAAGGAAGGAAGGAAGGAAGGAAGGAAGGAAGGAAGGAACATCTTTATTCGACATATATAATACAAATAAGTACAACACATGTAAGAACATTTTAATTATAAAAAACTGTCGGGAGACTCACCAAGGCTTTAAAATGTGCCGCTGAACATGAGAGCCACCCACTGGTTATTTTAACAAAACATTTCTCCTACTCCCATTGTGGTGTACAACCACATATTAAGTTAAAGCTACAAGCTGCTTTAATAGATAACAAAAAGAGTATATGATGTATGATGGTAGGCTAACAGCATGTGTAGCAGTTTTTGTCCGTGCAAGTGTCTTCGTGTCAGTAAGTACTTTCTAGTGTATATCGAGAAGCTGCAGAAACTATGTATGTACATCTAAGTAAAACTGGTAGGTGGTATCTAATCTAATACATTTTCTGGCTCTCGAAGTATGACTGAATGGGATAATAATTTGATGATGTTGTCTTGTAGGATAATCATGATAAGTAGCATTTTGTAAAAATAGCGATTGGAAAAATATAGGAACGCGTCTATGTACAAATTTATGAAAGAAAGTTAAACATTGACAAGTAAAGATGTCTTCCAGTTTTAGTAGATTTAGGGATTTCATAATAGGTTCGGTGTGTGAGTTATATTTACTGCGGGAACTTATTCGGATTGCCCTTTTCTGCAATTCAGAAAGTATATTTGTATTAAAACCCCACAATAAAATAATGTAGTTGAGATGTGGTAAAATTAATTAATTATACCACATTTTTAATGTATATCCAGGTAGAAAGTGTTTTAGTTTATTCATAATTCCCAGAGTTCGTGATATTTTATTATATATTTTGTCAATGTGTGTAGTCCAGTCTAACGATTCTTGAATGGTAGTGTCTAGAAAGTTGAATGTGTGTACACACTTTATTGGTTGACAATTTATTTTCAACGATAATTTTATTTCGAAGATATTACGCTGTGGAAAATGAAATAGCATATATTTAGTTTTACTTGTAGTTAGAGTAAGCTTGTTTACTTGGAACCATTCACTAATATGTTTTAGTTCATCGTTAATATTATCACTGACAACATTATAATTGTGAGGGTAAGGGTTGCAATTGAAAGAACATAGTGGTCCGACGAGGGTGGTATCATCAGCGTAAAGTATGGCCTTGAATTTGTTGGTGGCAAGATGGACGCCATTTATATAGAGAGTAAACAGTAGGGGCCCTAATATTGACCCCTGCGGGACGCCAGTTGAAACAAATAATGTGTCAGATATAACGTCATCGAATTTGACAAACGCATATTTTGGAAAGCTCATTAACCAAGTGAGGGGAATACAATTTATGCCGTAATGTTCAAGTTTTAAAAATAATAAATTGTAATCTATTGTATCAAAAGCTTTTGACAGATCCAAACAATTGCAATTGGAGTTTTTCTGTTATATAAGTTTTGAAGAATAGTCTCAGTTAGTTCGAGCGTAGCCATTTCCGTTGAATGTAATTTCCTAAATCCGTATTGACTTTTGTATAATAATTCGTTTATAGTTAGATAGTCAAATATTTGATCGTATACAGTTTTTTCAAAGACTTTGGAAATTGAGGGGAATAATGAAATGGGTATGTAATTGTTAAACAAGGTGCTATCATCTTTTTTATGCTAATGAATAACTTTAGCAATTTTTTGTCTTTGTTGACATTTACCTGTGCTAAGAGATTGGTTAATGATAAGGGACAAAGGCGTCGCAATTACTAAGTTGATTCTTTTTAGTAAACTTGTTGAAATCGAATCATGGCCTGCACTTCTCTTTGAGTCAAATTCCTTGAGGATTTTTATTACAATATCTTCAGTTATTGGTTTGAAATTAAACTTTGTGAGATATTTGTTTTGTAAATAACTAAGAAATTGGTTTTGTGGGTTTGAAAAGGAAATTGTATGTGCTAGTTTAGTACCAATATTTACAAAGAACTCGTTGAACTCGTTTGCAATCTGGTTTGTGTCGGTAACCCGTAATCCACTTATATGGAAATGAGTAAGGAAGTAAAGCGAGGGAATAAACCGTAAAGCGCTTTGAGAAATGTCTAAGGACTGGATACTGCGCTATATAAGAACTTATCTTTATTTTTTTATAATATATGCACTCTCTGGTAATATTGAGAATATTCTGATGATAGTTTGCTGTTTCTCTTATAATCAATTCGTTTTGATGACGCTAGCAAAATGCAGCTGTTTAATACCTTTGACGAACTCTGTGATTGATCTATAGGAAGAAGCCGATGATCCGAGTGTATCGATGATCGAAGAACACGACGAGGCGACCGATGAGTGTTAGCTAGAACAACTACGCACACAACAACATGAACTACGTGTGCTCATAGAACATAATAACTATGTCTGTGACAGGTGCTACGTGGCGGGGATAATGTGCTATATAGTATCACCGCACGTGCGTACGTACTATATGAATACTGTTTATATAGTAATAAGCTAAATTTGGTGCATTAAGGCAGTATATCTACTCGTAGGCTCCGAGGTTCATTCATCTCTTTCTGTGTTCGTCTGCTGCTTTGAACCGTTGCCCTTTGAACTACCAATTTACTGTGTGCTTAACAAGACAGTTAAGTTATTTAACCACGAGTGTGTATGTGTGTGTGTGTGTGTGTGTGTGTGTGTGTGTGTGTGTGTGTGTGTGTGTGTGTGTGTGTGTATGCGTGTGTGTGTTTGTGTGTGTGTGTGATAAGTTGTGCTTTTCTAGACGGTCTTTCTCCTACCTAATAAGTGATCAACTCTCTAGATGGCGTCACTGTATACGAATTTAAGATCAAAATGATGATAACGGAATGATGATAGATGAAGCTCTTTGTTTTTCATTCTATAGGTTGATGTAAGCTGATATTGTAAAATATAATGTTTCCAGGTGTATATACACATTTTATTTGCATGAATGCACATATGCATTCTACTTGCGATATGTGTGTACGTGTATATCGGCCTATACATGTACGCCGCAACTTCGTTTGTGCATACATAAAAATAGTGAACAATAAATATGGGAGTTTTACTCGTGTTTTAACAGTCAACAATCAACTATTTTAAGACGCTTACACATTTATTCATTTCTGTCTTTGCAGATGATGACGCTCGTGTCAAAATAGGTATTTCGTAGGATATTCATTCATTTTTTTTATTTTGTGTACACTTATTTGAATCCAAAAATGGACATTTAACATTTGTGCAGCATAGTGTCGAGGTACAACAAACATATCGTAAGAAAATAATACGTAATGTATTCTTACATCATGGTTTTGTTTGTAAACACCCCTGGTTTTGTAGAGATATGTGGTGTCAAAATAAATTTGATTTGATTTGATTATTAGCTGATTTTTATCAATTTTTTTATTAATAGTTTAAAATGCAAAACGCTTTGCAGAACATATTTCTACCACGTATTTTAAGGTACAACACGCACACGCACATGCACACGTAAACATTCACACGCACAAGCACACGCACACGCATACGCGCACGCGCACACGCACACACACACACGCACACACACACATACACGCACACACACGTACACGCACACACCCGGAATTACAATTATGAATCACAATCCATCTTTAAAAAACCGTTATTTTCTCGCAGCAACCAGCCTGCCTTCCCCACCCGGGGGCGCGAAAGGACTCCAGCAGAAGAGAGACATTAGCTACAACGGATGTCACTGCTACTTTTGGGGTTCTGTCGTTTGCCACAAGATGTCGTATGGATGCTACTGCCGCAGCCAGAAGGTTGCAACAGGAGGCTGCTATGTATACGTCAGATACATTCTCCATTACCACTGGACCTACGCGAAAGGTTACCAAGCCGCCAGGTGCTACTGCAACCACGTCAATGGAAAGAAACCCGTCTCGAGCTACTCCTGGTAGCTGCTACATTCGCCAGGCTAATGTTATCACTGGACTCTATTTTATTGCCTCCAATAATTTCGTTTGACCTCGGAAACAATAAGGAGACAGATTTTCGTCGAAATATTAACTCTCATGGCGATTACCCTTTGTTCTCATCTAAGCTATTACTGGTAACCAGTTACGAAATATGTTTATTTGCACGGGAGTGTCCCAAAGATTGAATTTGGGCGCCTGAATTCATGGTCAATGAGTCACTGATAATAAAACGTAATCCGCGAAATATGGGTTTGTCTTGAATTACATATGAACTTAATTTTCCGGCAATCACTAAACCGGTGGATTCACGTATTCATGACACACTACAACTCTACATCATATAACCCCTTCGTAAGATAGTACACAAGAGAGGGGGTAAAGACGATTTAAATATTAAAACAGCGTCCCATTTCACACCGACTCTGGGAACGAACTTCGTCTCCCTCCTCCCTCCTCCAGCCTCCCTTGTCATTCATCCCCCTCCCGCGTCACGCCCACCCGCTTTCCTCCTCCCGGCACTCGCCAGTCGCCTCCCGTCTCCCGCCACCCGCAACTCGCCGCCCGCGTCCCGCCTACCGCATCTAGCATCCCGAATCTCGCGTTAAACGTCCCGTCTCCCGCCTCCCGCCTCCCGCCTCCCGCCTCCCGCCTCCCGCCTCCCGCCTCCCGCATGTTTAATGCTATTAAAGAGGCAAACCAGTGGAAAACCACTGTATTTTAGAAGTTAACGTAACTGTACGGACCTCAGGATCTCTCGCGAACTGCATCCGAAAATACGGAAGTTCAAATAAACTATAACAATCTGCGGGGAATGCATTAAAACCAATAGAATCCGTTTGTTTGAAATATCGGGAGAATAAAACTGCCACATATCCAACGGTACAGAACAAAATTGACTTCTATTGTTTTGCTTAATCTACGGCGCTTATGGGGACCAGCTTCCCGTCTTACACCAATGGTAAGGCCAACCTTGAATACACGACTGATTTTTCGATGGGTTTGCAACCTCCCATATCCCTTGTGCTTTGTGAGCTACTTAGCAGTCTACCTACCACGCACATGCACTTACACGGGACACGCACGCACGCACGCACGCACACACGCACACACGCACACACGCACACACGCACACACGCACACACGCACACACGCACACACGCACACACGCACACACGCACACACGCACACACGCACACACGCACACACGCACACACGCACACACGCACACACGCGCACGTATACGTACGCACGTAGACATATGCACATGCACAGACGCACGCACGCGCACATACACGCATACACACACGCGCGTGCACACACACACACGCACGCACACATTGACATAGATGTAAACTCATTTGAACAGTCGAACTCTCTAACCCCGTGCGTGTGTTCTGTCCTGCAGAAATGCGCCGAGATCGTTCGTGGACACAAAATGATACAGCGGTACCATAAGTGCTCACGTAGAACGATCATTGGTGTGAACAAATGATATACTATACATTACATGTGTCCATATATAGTGAGACACACGATAATTATCATACTTACGACCGTATAATTAATATTTTTCAATCACGTATGTTTTTCACAAACCACACATATTAACCCTTGTGTTCCGCAGAGAAATACCAAAAACTACTTTGTTTATACACGTGTCTGTAACAACGGCACTGGCACAGTACGATAAGCTACATGTAACAGAAGTCATCGAGCGAAGAATGCGTAAAATGACGGAACAAATATAGCAAAACTTCGTGAAAATATTGGCACGAAGAAACGTATGAAAGAAAAAACATTTGGGAGCAAATTGTGATCGGCAGAACATGTAGTTGTACCCCCGGACTTTTACGATCAATTGTTTTTGTGACGACCCACTTAAACATCATAACCAACGACTTTTTTATTTCCAGAATGACTTCATCCGCGCCCGTCCTTACATCGGCATAAAACGTACCGCGCGACAGTGATTTAAAACATCCGTCAACTTGCATAAACACAAACACCAGTAGCCATTTTAAAATCTATTCAAAACGTCACTTTTGTTATACTTATTGATTCTTCGCCTCCTTGGAAAACTCAATTAGGATTCTCACAAACCAAGATTCTTCCTACACGTAGTTTATGTAATAAAATACACCATTGTGAACGTGAAATAGGCTTCTGAACCGGGGAGCTAAAACACACAACATTTTGGATGAGAGTCTTGGTACATTTTAGCCCGAAATATTTCGGCAGGAAGGGTGCAGGTGGAATATTTTGGTGACTCTCAAAGTTGGAGGTTTTAGATGAGCCTCATGTGGGTGCAGATGGGTGGTTTTGGTGAGCCTCAATTCCCCAAATATTCACCACATCCCGACGTCTGTGACCTAAGTTGTTGAAATCGTCTGCGCTGGTGGATGTTGATCCATGTATCACGTGTATGTGTTTAAATGCCTCAAAACCAGAAATGTTGTGTTAGCATATATAACTTATCTTCTCAACTCTACTCAAAGTCAGCTGCACAAGGCCAATTTTAATCATGCCACCATTGAAAGGATTTCGTGTTTTTGTTCGAATTGGAGATAGCTATCCTAGTCAAACTGTCCACATCACTCATATAGTACTATAGACGTTTCAATAATTTCTTGTATAAATAAAATTCTTAATTTAATTCAATTCAAAATTCATTTTAAATTCTTTTGGCGACAAATAAAAAACTACCTAGTATCTACTACGACTATGTCTGTCCATGAACTAATTCATGCGATTCTCAAAATTATGATCTTCGTGTGAATGTGTAATGCCATTATGCATGTTTTTCTGTGTTGGTGCTGTCAACTTTCCTTGCTATATCTAAAACTATATCTAGGTTTAAGGCTATACGTCCGCCCTATGGTTACAACAAGTTGTAGCTCCAACGTCAATTATTTCACGAATTTAAATACATATCTGCACTTTCTTAATAACTGCGAATGCGGATTTTATTTAAAATATAACCATAATACATAACTGGGCATACAAAACCGTATTCCCAGTGGGCAAAGACAGTGGAGGAAGAAGCGGTAAACACAATCAGACAGATGTCTAATTTCGTAATAATATATTATACCTTATAGGGTTGTAAAATCACTGGTCGGCTCTCCGGAACACCCAATATCATATCTCTGTCAGTCCGCTGATAGTGTCCAGCAACACTTTGGGTATACGCTGGCATACACTGGTAGACCGAACACTTCGGCCTGAGTAATAAACTAATCAGCCATTGGCTGTCTGTAGTTACAGCTCCAAACTGCAGTAAATCTCGAGGACACCGGAAAGGTAAATAAAAACTCATCTGATTGGCTCGGTCTAGAGCACGGACACAAGTTAAACAGTCTTATCGCTTTATCGTAAAACAGGTTGTGACATTCCACTGTAACGTCTACATATATATTTAAACATATTGACTGCGTAAATGAACGGCCACAAAGATCAGTCTGTGTAGTTTTATTTAGCCTGTTTTAATACATACGGTTAAACTTTGATAGAACGTTCATTGTTATTACGTGTTACTCTGCGTGATTGAAACCGTAATTGTACAAAGCAGTGATTGTGGAAACTCACAGATGTCCACGGTTTCAATAATATAAATTTTTCACGCGAATATCACACACCTGTTAAATATTAGTTCCCCGTCATACTTGTTATGCTTGAGCCTATTTTAGTTTTGTACAAATCAAAACAACGACGTGCAGTATATGTCCAGAGGTTGACTCTCACACATCACGCGCTTCGTACAACATGGTAACAAAATAACACGCCCCAAACAAGGTAGCCTCGGAAAACACGATAATAATCATGAACAAGATAGCTGCTTGTAAGGGCCTACAAATACGCACTAGAGAGTACGCTGGTAAATGTACACGTTTTTCTGCTCCAACGAGGTTATAAGGTCTGTTGTATTATAGCAGTTACCTCGCCATTATTCAGTGTAAATGTGGATTATATGTTGTTATATTTAAGTCTAAGCCTTTAAAGAAAACCAGCCATAGGCCAACGAACCGGTGTGTGTATGTATGTGCGCGTGCGTGTGCGTGTGCGGGTATGTGCGTACGTGCGGGTGTGTGTAAGAAAAAGTGAGTGAGTGTTTGTGCGTGCGTGCATGCATGCGTGCACGCGTGCGCGGATACGTGTGAGCTACATAGGAAGCATACGAAGTGTTCCCATCCCAGAGCAGGTGTTGTATAAATGGTCAACATGTGCTTTGCGTCACCCCGACACTCACGTCTGTGCCTGCCAAAGGCGGTGCAAACCAATCTCAACGTAAGTAACAACGTTGAGGAAGGTAATAGAGTAGAATAGGAAGATTAGAACAAACACAAGAAAACTACTATTGCTTCCCATGCCAACTGTTTTCTCTGTTATATGATTTCTCCAGGGTCTGCTGTCTTCCTCACCCGTACAAGAGTTGGTGCAATACAAATATCGGCACCACATCAACATGGAACGATACGGTCGACGAGGTTTCCCCGTGACGGCACCGCGCCTTTGTTGCTACTGTCAGCCTTTGTATATCCGTGTCGCGGACTCTCTCGAACTATTCAAATCTCAGCTTAAGACACACATTTTAAAGAAAGCCTTTAAAGATTAATTATAAAATATTTAAATTCTAACTATTACATACCGCCTCTACATGGTTTATTTTATAATGCATTTTGATTTGTTTTAATGTAATTATTGATTTTACAGCTTCATATTTTAATTACAGATAGTTAAGTGTACTCAATATTTAGCCGATACTTTATGTTATACAAGTTATTTATTAACAAATGTATATTTAAATTTCGTATTAGATTCCAATTGTATTGTACATTGAAATACGTAAAATAAATATTGTATTGTAATTATTACGATCTAACAATGTTGTATTTTTAGCGCCTCTGAACAGGTTCTTACGCCCGGAGACACGGCGTTATACAAATAAAATTAATAATTAGTAATAATAATAATACAGTATTATTATGTTATTATTATTCAACGTTTCCAGCCGCTTTCTTCTGTCCTTCAGCTCTATCCGATGTCTTCCGATTACAGCTACTTCCCGTTATAAGCTACTACCCATTACAGCTACTCCCCGTTACAGCTACTGCCCGTTATAACTACTGCCAGTTATAGCTACTACCCGTTATAGCTTCTACCTGTTACAGCTACTACCCGTTACAGCTACTACCCTTTACATATACTACCAACCCGTTATAGCTACTTCCCGTTACAGCTACTACATGCTATGGCTACTACTAGTTTCAGCTACATCCAATTATAGCTATTTATCGTTATAAACACTTCCCGTTATAGCTACTTTCAATTATTACTTCCCGTTATATATACGTTTTACCAGTTCTAGCTACTCTTTACGTTTGGAAGCAGAATTAATCCCATTATGTTTACGTTTTAATGTATTTTCCGTAACGCAACTGTAGTACACATGTGTTTTTTATACTTTATCCATTTCATATTACAGATTCTCACTTGTTCGAACAATACACTCTAGGAAAGTAGCTATAATGAGAGTAGTTTTAATGCCCGCGTAGTTACGCTTCTCATTTGTTGTTGCAACGGTATAAACTGTAGCTATAATGGGATGTATGCATAATGGGAAGTTAGCTATAACGGGCATAAGCCTGGCATACCCTCAAGCTTGCGGTGCAAGGTCACTGGACACCGATGGTCACAACCCGGGGTCACAACACGAGGTCACATCCTGGGGTCACAACACGGGGTCACAGACCTGGGTCACAGTTCAGGATTCACAGCGCGGTGTAGAAAACACTACCCTTCGAAAACACTGAGGTAGCGTTTTGAGCGTACTTTCAAAACACCACCTTAGTGTTTTGAGTTTACCCTGAAAACACTACTGTTAAGTTAAAAAACACTACCCCCAGAGACACAGACTTCCGTTGTCCTGTGTCGTTTGGCTCGAGTGTAATATCGGAAGACGAAGGGAGGGGGGTGCTGACATTTTATTTTTTTACGTAGCGCCGCTACCTTCTCCAGCTTCTCTCAGCTGTCTCGGCTGAAGTGATGACATCCGAAGACGGGGGACAGAAAAGTATGTCTGAAAATAGTGAAAATATCTTTGGTAGCGGTGAGAGCGTCTTTTAAGTGTGTGGTGTCTGTATAGGGTGAGTGAATAAGTATTGTTAAGTCGTCGTCTAATTACCAAGAAGCTGTATTAGGTTATTTGCAATCGAACCCCCATAGTTTGACAGTATTCTGTCCTCCAAAGATTTATTATTTAAATTGTGCGCCAAACACTGTAGTACAAAGGTTTAGTATAGTGCACCATTATGGTAGAAGTAAGCCAAACAGTTGCTTGCCGACGTGGAATAACTGTTCCAAATATATGAAAAATAAAGCAATGAAAACATTGAACATAAATGCTGATACAATTTGCATAATTAAAATACAAAACACGAAGATATGGAACGTGTTTTTCAATAGTTAACGTATATTATAAAGGTGTGTTATATTATAAAGTGACAACGAATAATATTATAGGGTTATAGTATATAGGCCGGTAGTTAAGTGGCCATGACTGTTTTTAAATGACTACATTAGCACATGTGCCTTTAAGGAGGCTGGCCAGGAATGTTTTGTCTTCTGCCGCAACTTCATGGCCCTACAACTTCCCATTTCGGAAAGTCGGCCTGTTATTGCGCTTGTATAGATCCTCCATGTAGGGGCGAACTCGTTGTTTCTCTGTTAAGTCCACATTCGTCAAGTCATCCATGAGGCGGTGCAGTGTCTTCGCGAGCTTAGCGCGCGCTGCTCTCGTCACTGATTCCCGTACATCTCTACAATAAAAACGCGCAATGATGTGTCGAGGTTTCCCTTTTTGCGGTTTACCAGTTCGGTGCGCATAATCAATGGCATTGCCCTTTACCTCAAACGTGTCTCGAAGAATGTGATCTACGATAGATATGTAACTTTTCCCGTTTGTCTCAGGCGCACCAAGCAGTCGAACATTGAAACCGCGGGAATGTCTATCCGATACGTTTGCTTTATGGAGCGCCGTGACCATTTCTGAACGGAGTTTTGCTGGTCTTTTATGTTACAAGTATTGAATTCGACCGATTAACTTAAGTCCGAAATCACTGTCGACTGGTCCCTGACTCTGTCGTCAATGTTTGACAGTTTTTGTCCAAGCTAGCCTGGTGTGTAATAAGGCTATCAATCTTGTTACTCAAGCTCGTCAGAGCCGTGCGAACAAATGCCGCGAAGTCGTCTTCTTTGTGTGGAGATTCTATTGCCGGCCCGGTTGCCCGTTCGTCCGTAACCGACTTAGTCACTGACCGAGCCTTTCTGCGTGTTTGTTTTTTGCCCGCTGATATTGTGGCTAAAGAACGATTATATAATCACAGGCAGGTGTGACGGGTGTGGGACGAAGGTAGTTGCTATGAGAGATAATGGGCGATAATGGGCGATAATGGGCGATAATGGGCGATAATGGGCGATAATGGACTTGACTCAAATTTATATATCAAAAACCTCACTTTTGACACATGCTACTATTTCTGCTGAAAGTTTTCCAACATCTGTCCGTGCTCCACATCTTCAATGCAAGGCCTTATCTCAGTGCAAGATGCTGACTGCTCAAAGAATCGGGATTAAATGCAACTTTGTAGGAGCTTAAGACACACCCCTTACAGCCCATTTACTCATCACGTGAGGGTAATGTTTTGAAATTGAGGATACGCTTAAAACATTACAGTACTGTTTTGAGAGTTCACCAGAACACTACCTTAGTGTTTTCAGCGGGGTAATGTTTTGAGCGTTCTACACCGGGGCCCAGTGAGATAGTGTAGCTATACATTTTTCATTTTAGGCTACTATTTATCCCGTTGTGAAGGAATGGATAACCAGGAACATATATACGTGCTTTAATGTATTTTTTTTATCTGGAGCGGGGATAACCACCAATTATTGTTCGACCCAGGGAAGCGGGGGTTCATTATACGACTCTGAAGGCTTCCCACGGAGTTAATTAACATTATGCAATACGTACGATTATTTTGCTGTCTCTGTCTGACACCCTGTCTGATTCTCTGACTGTTTGTGTTATAATTACACACACACACACACACACACACACACACACACACACACACACACACACACACACACACACACACACACACACACACACACACACACACACACACACACACACACACACACACACACACACACACACACACACACACACACCACACACACACACACACACACACACACACACACACACACACCACCTGCTTCCAGTACCTTAATCCCACCACCCTCCCGTCTCCCACCGCCTATGAGCACCAAGGCGCACTTACCATAACGTTCCCAGAAGTGGCCGAAACGTACACCTTGACAACAGTTTTCTTCACCTTAGCTGAAAATTTGTTGGTCAGTTTGACCTTCAACTTTCAAAAAATGGTGGTCCCAGACAAAAGTTGGTGGTACAGATATTAAGATAATTACACGAGTAATATACATTTACAGCTGTAACGCATGACAATTATTAATAATATACTAGTTCAGGCCAAGTATGTCCTACATATTAAGTTACGATATTAAGATTAATGAATGAGTGAATTTAAAATGACAACAAATCATAGGCAACGGTTTCGAAAGTCAGTCTTGAACTCTTCACTCGTTTCACTGTGCTGAAGCCTCTTTCACATTCAGCAGAACTCGCTGGAAGTGCCAGCATTAAGAAACCAAACTCAACCAATCTATCAGCAATGATCACCTAGACATTTTGTTGTTTTTTCAACTTATTTTTGTACCACGCTTACGTTAAATTTCCCGTTTGGAAGAACACAAATGTTGCCATTATAGACAAATGTCTAGTATCCGGGCTCACCTCGACTTCGTCATTACAGCAATAGTGTTGCCTAATTTTGATATCTAATATGTTATTGCCATCATTCAGCATTATCTCATGAATATGTACGTTAAAAAATACTCGTTTGAAGCCCAAAGAGCGACCCAGTTTGCAACAACATACGCTGCTATATCGCTCACTCCGGTAACGTGCGGCCGCAGCGGCGCAGACTGACGCAAACCGGGTAGCACTTTGTGCCTCAAAAGTGTGCTAAGACGCAATATTTTCGTAATATAAATATGCCTGGAGTGATGTTGGCCCGGACACTAAACAAATGTTCCATTATTTTCTTTTTTTAATTATGCCGGTCTTGCGGGCCGCCACTTTTTCAAAGTTACCGGCCCAACGAAATATTTGACGGTCTCGGGCCTCCGGGTCGGCAGTAATTTCGAACACTGCTTGACAAACCTGTCGACCTGATGTTTAAAGATCTGATACGATTATTACACCGCTAACTAGTCGGGTTAGACCGCAGTACTACTAGAGTCGGTGGACGAACCAACATGAACCGAACTCGGACTCGTGCTGTGGGAATCGACGATATAGGCGCGGCTAAAAATAGCCTTTCCCGTGTTGGGATCTGAGCTCCAGTGGCCGGTTTCATGAATGGTACTTTAAGTTACGCAATTACTTAGCGTCAGGTGTTTGCGTAAACTCCTATGCTCGCTTATACCAAAAAAATACGTAATTTACTACGACAATCATTTTAGCGTTAAGAACGTTCTCACCCGCTTCGTGAAACCGGCCCCAGGTGGCCGTCGAGGTGGGGGGGGGGGGGGGGGAATACGCGCGTGACGTCATCGGGATGTTTTAGTCACGGAAGCCGGAAGCTGGCGTTGTAAACTGTGCGAATTGCAATATTACGTAATATATGAGTCTAAGCCGCGTATAGGAAATGTCTGGTTATTCACAGAAATAATAAAACACAATCCACAGTATAAAATATTTAACATTTTAAATATCTTGACACCAGGACAGTGTGTATTGGTACATCTTAGGACGACATTTTCGAACCCCGTCATTTTATTTATAGCCTCCCTTGAACTAATGTTGAACCTTTTAACATCTAATCTTTGCTGACGAATATTGTACACTATACAACTTGAAGAGTACGTTTCAATGACGGGAAAGTTTCAGTGATGTACTAGGGCCAAGTTCGTAATCGTTGGAGCCAATTAGGGAACGGAAATAAATAGTTAGTGTGAAATAACATAAAATATTACTTACGCTTAATGCCATTATTATAATTAGTTATGGTTTGATTTAGTTGTGGTTGGAATTAAGGTTAGTTATTAACGTTGTTGTTGGAACCATTCATACGACGGGAATAAATAGTTAGTGTGATAATCAGACGACTGGAATATATAATTACATGTTACGGTTAAGATTATTATAATTAGTTATGGTTGTAAACAATAATGATGGGCCAGCCTTATTATATATAGCATAGTCATCATAACCCATCAGATGATGAGAATAAATAGTTAATGTGAAATGTCCTTATTAATTAAAATTAAAGTTATTATCATTAGCTATGGCTGAGGTTTGAGTAATCGATGATATCAGGTGGCACCTTTTTGGCTTATCTAGTGTCTAACCCTTTTTATCTATGTGTATCCCGCCCTTCTGAGGTACGTGTCAATTTGATATTAAAAAATATCCACACTACCAGCACCCACACAATCAGCAGATAATATGTTCCATTCATTTACAGTCCTTTGTGAAAATGAGAATTTTCTTATATTTAATCTACACTGCTCCTTTACTAATGAAACTTCATGTCTTCTAGTTCTTCTATCTTTTTTAACTGAGAACAAAAATAGTCCTTCTATCTTGCTTAACTGACACAAAACTGGTGCAGTAGGTGTGGCGTGAAGGTCAAGCAAGGGCCCTAAGAAATGATGAATGTTCAAAACTGCGCTATTCCGCAGACGTTGTGCAATTACAATGTTTGCATATCAACTTTGTCTACCTACACTTGGTCATGTTATATATAGTTATGCTGTGTATCCCCATGAAAATGAAGCATGTCAAAAGATGCATCAACCAACACCACCACATTTGATGAGTATGCAGACACTTTCCTTGTTCCGCACATCATGACGCACTTAATTCACTCCAACAATATTGGCGTCGACCGGGACACGTACCTAGCCAGCAGGTTCAAATAATCCACAAGAGAGAAGCGTGGTAACGGGATTCTGAGGAAAGTAACATTGGACAACAAGGTGCCAATAAACTGGAAATACTTCCATTGCGATGGTACCAACATACAGGAGCTATTTGCCTTTTCCTCCTTTAAGGTTGCAAAGTTCCACTACCTAAGTTTAAAGGAAGTGCTTGACACTTGAAACACCCCAGCTGTCGTCACTAGATGCAACTATGACATGCTACATCCAGTATGAACATTAAGAACCTGGCATGCAACTGTTGGTCCTTGTGCAAAATTCTTTGTGGAAAAGGGATCGAAGTCATGCATGATTCCCAATGTGTTTCTGATCGTTAGGTCAAATTTAAATACAGCTGCATACATTTAGATAGGCTTTTGGACAGGCAATAACGTTATTCATCTTAATGGCAACGGCATTCATCATGCTTTGGGAAAACACCTCTCCACGCCATTGCCAGTTGGCAATAGCATGGGGAACCCAAATTCCACACCATGAATAAACCACAGAATTCACACATCCATTTGAATCTGGATTCGCAACATTTCAACTCCTAGAACACATCGCCATTGCCCTCTGTAAATATAGTTGCAGCCTGCATGGTCTGTGTTATCAAGACAATGAGAAAGATATTCTGTCAAAGGAATAATATCACTACGATATTCCAATAACTCGGGATGCTCTTTAGCAGTATTCAGAGCGCATAGCGTAATAAGCTTTTATTTGGTTGACAAGTCAACTGGTTCATCAGCAGATGCCCACTCCAGATGGCTGGGGTGGACATATGACGTGAAGAGGCTGTCATATGAACAAGAACATATCAGTTAATTATCTAAATATTTTGACACAAAATTGACTTTGTGACCCTCAAAATGACACTGAAATTCAGAATTGGGGGTGGCATCCACCTAAATTTATTTTCTCATCCCATGGGTGATGCAAGAATGCCGTAGAAGTATAACATCACCTACAATCTGCGGAATGGTACAATTTCGAAAATGCATCTTTTGATGGTGACCTTGTTCAACCTTCACTCCAAAGTTAGACCACCACTTTACAATTTAATGCCAATCATTTTGACGGGTAAACAATACACATAGGTGTATAATATTGCCCAGTGTAGGTAGACAAAGTAGATAATTATGCAAACATTGTAATTGTACAACGTTTGCGGAATGGCGCAGTTTTGAACAATCTTCATTTGGTGATGCCGTTGCTTGACCTTCACTCCACACTTACTGCATCACTTGATAGCTCTCCGTGGTATCCTGTATTTACGGGGAGACAGTTGGCTTTCAAAAGGTATATCACATGGCCAAGAGTAAGTAGGTAACGTAGATAGGCTATAAGCCACTATTGGTATTGTATAACATTTATCGCTTGACGGTGACACTGTTTGGTTGCCGCTCCACACAAACTCCCTCAACTGACACCTCCAAGTCTTACGTCGTTTTGACGGGAAGAAACTATTCTTTCGCGATGTGTGTGACATATCCATAGACAATAAGTAAGTAAAGAGTTATTGTAACTTAATTACGTTCGCGATATTGCAAAAGTTCGGATATTCATCATTTCATGGTGACCTTTGACCTTAGCTCCACACTTACTATACAGTGTGACAGCTCCATGTCGTATCTTTTCTTGACCAGGTGACAATAAGCTTTCCCAAAATATATGGCGTGGAAAATGTATTATTAATAAAAGTAGATATGTAACCGTTGTAATTATAATACGTTTGCGGACGCGAACAATTACGAAATATTATCATTTGACGGTGATCTTGTTTGACTTTGGATTCACGCTAGATATTGTGATGGGGATATGTAAGGTTTTCAAATTAGATACAATTTGGATGTTTGTATGGGGAAAGTC